>VSMD01120128.1:0-21400 GCA_008750895.1 Mirza zaza
GCACATGGCTGTAGTCCCAGCTACTTGGGAGGCTGAGGCAGCAGGATTGCTTGAGCCCAGGAGTTTGAGGTTGCTGTGAGCTAGGCTGACGCCACGGCACTCACTCTAGCCTGGGCAATAAAGTGAGACTCTGTCTCAAAAAAAAAAAAAAAAAAAAACCCAACAAACTCCAGGGCTCAAGCAGTTTTCCTGCCTCAGCCTCCCGAGTAGCTGGGACTACAAGTGCACACCACTATACCCAGCTAATTTTTTCTATTTTTAGTAGAGACGGGGTCTTGCTCTTGCTCAGGCTGGTCTAGAACTCCTGAGCTCAAGCGATCCTCCCACCTCGGCCTCCCAGAGTGCTAGGATTACAGGCGTGAGCCACCGCGCCAGGCTCACATAATATGTTTTAAAGATATTCTTATGGCAGCATATGTCTTTAAGGACTGAAAATATTTCATGGCATGGATGGATCATACTTTTTTTTAACTAGCCCCTGTTGATGGACATTTAGATTGTTTCCACTTTTTGGAAGGAATATACTTTATCCTTTTGTATACATATATGAATACATTTGTAGAAGTGGAATCATTGGGTCAGAAGATACATGCATTTTTCATTTTTTTTTTTTTTTTCCTTTTTAGAGACAGGGTCTTGCTCTGTCACCCAGGCTAGAATGCAGTGGCAGGATCATAGCTCACTGCAACCTTGAACTCCTGGACTCAAGCGATCCTCCCCTCTCAGCCTCCTGAGTAGCTGGGACCATAGGCACGTGCCACCATGCCTGGCTAATTTTTTAATTATTATTATTTTTTGTAAAGATAGAGTCTTGCCATGTTGCCCAGGCTGGTCTCAAACTCCTGGCCTCATTCAATCTTCCCGCCTCGGCCTCCCAAAGTGCTGGGATCACAGGCGTGAGCCACCTCACCCAGACACATTTTTCATTTTGATAAATCAGTCGACTTCCAAACCAGCAACAGTTGGTGAGAGTGAGGGGGCTGGACAAACGTCTGCCGCAGGAATGGGGGGAGTGGGGAACAAGGAAGGTGGTGGGTGCCCAAGGGTCAGCTTGCCAGGCTGAAGGAGCTGCGAGGGCAGCAGCAAGAAGGCAGGAAGTCAACAGGCACATCTGAAGCACTGTGAAGCCTTCGTCCCCAACACACTGAGAATTAAACTCTAAAACTGGTACCTAATGGATGAGCTTATATAGAGGCAAATGCCTTCCGGGTTAGAAGTAGAACTAGGAAGCAGTGACAGAGTTTGACTGGAATCTAGGAGGTTGGTTTAAGATAGCTAAGGAGAAAGTGTCAGCAGACAGGAGATGATCAGTAGCAAACAGGAAGAGAGGACTAGACAAGGAAGGTGCTGGGGGTGACGCGCCCCACATTGTTCAGAAGGGGCTCTCTTGCCTGTGGCAGGTGTGGCCCTGTCGTGCAGTTGCATGCTGAGTTATCACAGAACAACTGACGTATCCAACCAGCTCCCTCTGCCTGCATGCCTAGTAGCCTGAGGGTCGTGATTTGGCTTTTTATGTTACATTTCTCTACAGGAAAAGGACCCCTATCATGGCACTTATCTTAGTGTTATAATTGTTTACTTGTCAGTCTATCACCCCAGACTGAAAGTGTCTTACATCCCTCTCTCTTAGCACAATGCCTAGTGTACAGCAGGAACTCATGAAATAGTTGCTGAATAAACAGGAACACTCGCATGGAAGGAACAATCATTCCTAACTGGGGTGGAAGTGGGTAGTGGTCAGGGGAAGGAAGCAGAGAAGAAATAACATTTGAGAGCCGGCCCTTCCTTGAAGTGGGAGTTCTTTATTCAATATTTACTAAGGCCCTATTTTTATCCCAGTGCACTGGACTAGAAGACACTGGGTATACAGATATGGCGGACACGGCATTTGTCTTCCAGGAATTTCACGGGATGAAGGCGATGTTCCAGGCTGAGGGAGCTATAGAAACAAAAGGCTGGAGTCCTGAAAGGACCTGATGCGTTTGAGGGGCTGTAGTTAGTGAAGGCAGGGATTAGGCTGAAAAAGGGCTTGACAGTAAAAGGTCACTAATCAAAACAGGGAACCGTGGAAGGTGCTATATGGCCTTTAGACCTTGCCCTTCATGGGTCTGCCAAGCTAGAGTTTAGACTTTATCCTGCAATCATTGGATACTCTTAAACAGATGAGTGGCACAATCAAATGTGTACTTCTGAAATTCTCCCTGTGATACTGTGGAGGATGGGCTGGAATGCCTGGTTACTGGGAGACAAGTCAGAAGGCTACTGCAATAGTCCTAGCAAGAGATGATGAAAGCCTGGGAGACAAGCATGAGGAACAGACAGATGTGAGATATTCTAGAGGAACCTGTATCAGGCCATGGTGACCAATCATCTGTGGAGGAGACAGAAAGGAACTGTTAGGGATGACCGAGGTGTCTAGGTAATGCTTTCAGCCAAAATTGGGAAAAGAGATCTGGTTTCGTGCGACAGGTATAGGTCATGAATTCAAGCTGTATGTGCTGAGACGGAGGTGTCACGAGGACATTCAGGTGGAGAAATCCTGTGGGAAATTGGATCCAGAGTTCACAGGAGAAGCCAGGGATAAAGGTTAGGGGTCGTTAGCATTTGGGTGGTGAATGAAGGCTTGGAGAGAACGGGGTCCCTCATAGGAAGTGTGTTGAGGGACAACGGACCAAAGACAGAACCCTGAAGCAAGGATAGAACCTTCTTCAGAGCTGGTGTAAGAGAAGCCCCCAAAGAGATTCAAAAAGTGACCAGAGAGAGAGGGGAGGGCTCATGGAGGCCAAGAGAGGAGAGCATCTCTCTGTGAGGGCACCAGGAGAGACATCCAAGCCTGCTTTGGAGGTCAAAGGGTGTTTACCTAAGGAGGTTACTTATATCTAAACTGGTCTTGAAAAAGAGTAGGAGATGGTGATGGGGAAATGCCTAAAAAGGGGATGTCAGATTTGGCAATTAGGATGGCTGTAGCCTTGGCTAGGGAAGAGTCAGTGTGGGGACAGTAGACAGATCCAGTAGGCTGAAGAGTGAGCGGGAGGTAAGGACATGCAGGCAGTAGTTACAGCCCATTATTCTTGTGAAGTTTGATACTTAAGGGAAGGAAAGAGGAAAACATAGGCTGATACTTTTTTTATTTTTGAGACAGAGTCTCACTCTGTTGCCAGGGCTAGAGTGCCGTGGCGTCAGCCTAGCTCACAGCAACCTCAAACTCCTGGGCTCAAGCGATCCTCCTGCCTTAGCCTCCTGAGTAGCTGGGACTACAGGCATGTGCCACCATGCCCGGCTAATACATATATATATATATATATATATTTTTTTTTTTTTTAGTTGTCCAGCTAATTTCTTTCTTATTTTTTTTAGTAGAGACGAGGTCTCACTCTTGCTCAGGCTGGTCTCGAACTCATGACCTTGAGCAATCCTCTCACCTCAGCCTCCCAGAGTGCTAGGATTACAGGCGTGAGCCACCTCGCCTGGCCCATAGGCTGATACTTGAAGGGGAAAATTCTCTTAGAATGGGTGAGACTCAAGCATGTTTCCCAGCAGCAGGAGAGGGAGGTGAAACACCAAGGACTCGAGAGGGGCCACACTCGCTGAAGCAAGGCCCATGGGGAGGCAGAGGGAACATGCTCAAATATGCACTTTTCTTCTAATTTTGTGCCTCTGAGCTTTGCCATGCCATTACCTTTGCCTGGATCTCCTCATTCAACAAGGCTTTCCTGAGCCACTCCTGGCGCAGGGACTGTTCTGGGAGCTGGGCTGCAAAGGAAGACAAGACCTGGACCCTCCTCTCCAGAACTCAGTCCAAAGGCTTGAAGAAACAAACAAGAAATTTCAAGTTCGTGTAGACAGTGCTGCAAGAAGGGTCAGTCCTGGACATGATGGGAGACACTGGAGGTTCCAAACCCAGTCTAGAAGGTTGAGGGACTTCCTGTAGTAGGTAACATCTGAGCTGGGACCTAAGGTAGGAGACAGTCTGCTGGGAGAGAGGAAAGGAGAAGGCATTCCTGGTTGAATGTTTTCCCTACACACGCCCTTGCAACTTTCTCTAAGTCCTTGACACCGTGCCCAGGTACAGTCAGTCTCTTGCAGGAACATGAAGATCATCCTAATCCTCCTCCTTCCTACTCTCAATACATGTCATTTTAATCTCACTGAATACCCCGTCCTATGTTATGGTGGTTTCACTGCCTCATCTACTGGAAACTTGTGAAGAGAAGAGACGTGGTCTTAGTCATCTTTGAATCTCCCGAAGTATCCAGCGCAGCGCTCAGCACATGGCTAATGCTCTACAAAATATTTTTTTGATATGAAATCCCAGGCCCAAGGACCACCATCATAGTTAATAAATTCTCACGGGGCCATTGGCAGGGTTAAGGCATAGATATAAAAAGGGAAAGGAAAAAGTAGGCACAGGAAGAAAATTAAGGCTTAGAGGACAAGAGAAAGGGCTGGGAAGGGGTGGGGAGGAAGCAGAGATGAAGTGTACACACAGTAGGGATCCAATTACAAACGAAATCTAAGCAGAACTCTTTGCTCCATGAAACCCTGTCTTTGGATTCTTTTCCATCATGAGGACCCCATTCTCACTCTACGTTAGTGGTCTCCCATTGGAATCTGACTCATAGATATATCTGATCAGTTGCATGCAGGGCAGCTGCATCTTCTGAGAAGCAAGGAGGAGCTGAGAGAAAGAAGGAAGGAAAAAGCCTACCTAGCCAACAACTTTCCCACTTTACAGAGTGAGTCTAGACAGAACTCAAATTTTCTTCCCTTGAGAGTCAGAAGCAGGGACTGTGGGAAGTAGAAGTGTCACACTCCTGAATTGGGTACACAACTCCCAAGCTAAGTTCTCTAAGCACAGCGGAACTAATTTTGTTTTGCTACTGGATATATAAAGTAAGAAAGAAAAAAGGTGGCATTGCACATTTTTTAATTACCACCAAGTCTTTCAAACTCCACCTTTTCCAGGAAATATTCCTTCATGCAGTGGGAGGTGGTTATTTCATCCTCTCTCTAATCCCTCACTCGCCTTCCCTCATGGCAACACTCAACCCCGTTTGGAGCTGCATTTATCCCTTTATTTGTCAGCCTGACTCTGCCTCTCACATCACCTCTGGATCCTTAGCTGAATTCTTTGCCCAGGTCTGTAGGATCAAAGAACTCTGAAAACGATGGAAGTCATGGGTAGCAATGATGGTCTCTGAGGGTGTCAGTCCAAGACTGAAAATTCCTAGAAGAAAAAACCAAACCCTCTTTGAGTTTCTTCTATAGTAACTGCATAACATTATATATTGGTGGTTCCTGAATTATTTTTAATTAAAGGAGAAATTTTTTTCCAGCCAGTGATTATAAAATATACAAGAGGAGAAGAAATCCTTCTTGCTTGACATTCAGAGCAATCTGGATCCTGCCAGGAGTTGGTCCAACCACCAGAATCTTTAACAGTTACCCAAAAGGTGGATTTCATAAGCTTTTGTCGATTAAGGAACATCTTTTCCAAAGGGTAATTAGAAATAAAGTGATAGGTTCCCTTCTCTTTCTCTAGTACATATTGCATATTAATTTTTATAAGCCCAGAAAAAAGTACATTTACCAAAGACCAGTAAAAATATTTTAGGTTAAAATATTAGTGGAGGAGGAAAGTAGACTGGGTGTAGAGACCAAAAATGAAAATCAATATGAAGTTATTTTCTGAGCCCTGTTTGTGACAAGTCATTAAACATATTAGATAGTTGCCAAGCCCTGAGCATGTGACGACTGCAATGCTCATGTCTTGTCATGTCCTCTCTGGGAAAACAATATGTAGTGTCGAGATTACCTAGGGCTGAAAGATGTTGCCATGAGCTTACCTCACAGTCTATAGGCTACAAGTACCTTGCTCTAGAACCTTCTACTAGAGTTTTCACTGGACTTTGAATACCCTCTGATTACAAGTCTTATTATTGGGGGTGAAACATCTTTGCCCCGAATAATAGTCTTGGTGTAAAGACATTTCTAACCATCATTTCACTGGTTGTATTTGGTAAATTTTAGGGCCTTGACACTTAGTAGCATTTGCAAATATTGCCAGATTCAATATACAACTAGGCAGCATTTTATTTTCAAAGATGACTTTTCCTCTACCTAAGATTTCAGTCCACATAAATATAACAACTATAGGGTCATTTAACAAGAGCTCATAGTTTGATCAACTGCCTTTTGCTTTTACTCTAACCATCACAGACAAGAAGTGAAAAGTGTAAGTCTCTCTTATTTTTATTATTTTTGAGACAGAGTCTCACTCAGTTGCCAGGGTTAGAGTGCCATGGCATCAGCCTAGCTCATAGCAACTTTAAATTCCTGGGCTCAAGCGATCCTCCTGCCTCAGCCTCCGGAGTAGCTGGGACTACAGGCACGCGCCACTATGTGCGGCTAATTTCTCTATTTTTAGTAGAAACAGGGTCTTGCTCTTGCTCAGGTTGGTCTTGAACTCCTGACCTGAAACGATCCTCCTGCCTTGGCCTCCCAGAGTGCTAGGATTACAGGCATGGGCCACCACACCTGGCCTCTCTTATTTTTAAAGATGTTGAAAGTGAGGCCCAGAAAGGATAAGTCATAAGGATTTTCATAGGAGGACCAAGATTCAAATTTAGGAAGACCCAAAGGCTGGAACCCAGAAATCCTTGATTTCTCTTCTTACATCGCAGTCATGCTGCAATTTGCTTCATGCTTGCTCCAACGTGGGGTTGTTTGTGCTCCCTTTGACTTAAAGGATCTCTATGTCACATGCTACAAGACACTGTCTGAGACATTAACAGGCAATTGGATGGCTCCATGCTTATTCAGTCAGTCATAATCCAAGAAATATTTCTTTAGGAAAAAGGATATTAACTGGGGGTAATGAAGAGGCACCGAAATAAAAGAGAGGGAGGGGGAAGTTGCCTTGAGAAAAAAAGGATGGTAACTAAGTGCTACTGGGATAGGAAATGTAATTAAATTAGGGGAATGTGGTGGCAGGGCTGGGATAACTATAATTACTAAGAAAACACAATTGAGGGCAGGTCAGGCAGAAAACATTTATTTAAACATTTTAATAAAATTTACAAATTTTATTTGGGATAGCCCTAGGCAACTAAGGATAAGACTGGGAATCCACTTATCTGGTGGAAAAGTGACCAAACCAGATAACAAAAAAGCAGTCTTTTTGGTTGACCAACATAACCACTATGGAGTCTGCACAAACTAGAACCATCTGTTGTGTGAGGAATCATGGAGAGAGATTCTGTATTTATAGAATCCTGAGTGGGAAAACCAGGCGCATTAATTAACATTACCCCCTTCTCTAATTAGAAATCCACTTTTCTTCTAGTTTCTCTGCTGTCAACATGCACTGTGTTTAAAAAAAAAAAAGTCAATTTAAAAGCAGACAGACTTGCTGTGACTAATTTAAGAACTCTCAAAGCAGGCTCTTTTCCAAAAATACATTGTAATTGACAACACTGTAAGCTCAGTCTAAAGGGGATATGACACAACTACTGACCCTGAGGCTGAATCAGATATTTACTGCTAGTTTGGGCACAGCAGGGTAGTCTATAGGAGATCTCCACAACTCTTAACTGCTTTTGGTATGGGGTTTTGCAATTAAACTTTTCTTTAAACAAACGTTTCCAGTGGGTGTATCCTAGACAGCCTACTTTAATAATTCTTATTTTTTCCTCTTAGTTTCTAAGATGCAAGTTGTTGCAAGCAAAATTTTATATTAGGGACCAAGATTGCTAGTGCTTTCCAGATACTGCATGTTCATTTTAAGACACATATTTCTTTTTTTTTTTTTCTTTGAGACAGAGTCTCACTTTATTGCCCAGGCTAGAGTGAGTGCCGTGGCGTCAGCCTAGCTCACAGCAACCTCAAACTCCTGGGCTCAAGCAATCCTGCTGCTTCAGCCTCCCAAGTAGCTGGGACTACAGGCATGCGCCACCATGCCCGGCTAATTTTTTTTCTATATATATTAGTTGGCCAATTAATTTCTTTCTATTTATAGTAGAGACAGGGTCTCGCTCTTGCTCAGGCTGGTC
This sequence comes from Mirza zaza, assembly GCA_008750895.1. Classification (NCBI taxonomy): domain Eukaryota; kingdom Metazoa; phylum Chordata; class Mammalia; order Primates; family Cheirogaleidae; genus Mirza; species Mirza zaza. The sequence goes on from VSMD01120128.1 coordinate 8,052, forward strand.
TCGAACTCCTGAGCTCAAATGATCCGCCCACCTCGGCCTCCCAGAGAGCTAGGATTACAGGCGTGAGCCACCACGCCCGGCCAAGACACATATTTCTTAATAAAAATACATTTACATACTTTGGTACAATTATTCTTGAAAAGCTAACATCTTTTGGTAGAGTTGCTTTTACAGGAATAGCTACCAGTGTATTATAATTTCTCTGTATTAGGCTGGCCGTGGTGGCTCACGCCTGTAATCCTAGCACCCTGGGAGGCCGAGGTGGGCGGATCGCTCAAGGTTAGGAGTTCGAGACCAGCCTGAGCAAGAGCCCGACCTGTCTCTACTAAAAATATAAAGAAATTAATTGGCCAACTAAAAACATATAGAAAAAATTAGCCAGGCATGGTGGTGCATGCCTGTAGTCCCAGCTACTTGGGAGGCTGAGGCAGGGGGATCGCCTGAGCCCAGGAGTTTGAGGTTGCTGTGAGCTAGGCTGACGCCATGGCACTCTAGCTCAGACAACAGAGACTCTATCTCAAAAAAAGAAAAAAAAAAATATATATATATATACATATAATTTCTCTGTATTATGGAGGAGCTTGGAAATCAAAAGAAGTGATAATTTTCTTCCAAATGCCTACAAAGAGATGATACGATCACATTTCACTCAGTAAATTCAATTAATTTTACCATAAATTCAATTGTAGGGGTGGAGGGGGGGGAAAGCAAAAATAAATGACATCACCATTTACTGGGTATCTACAACGTGCCAGATAATGCACAAAAGAGAACCATCTGCACATTATGTCCTTTATTTCATTTAATCCTCTCAGCAACGCTACATATTACCGTCTTCATTTTACGTGTGCAAACTGAGGTTCAGAGAGGTTAAGTAATTCACGGCAGGTCCTACAGCTAGTAAACGGCCAGGAATATCCAGTAACTCAGATACTGACCTGTCTTTGGTTCCTGTTAAATAGAATAAGTAATCTATTTCTTGGAGGTTTTGTTCAGCAGTCTCGGCTTATTCACTTAATTGTTTGAATGGAAAAACTATGTAGTGAGAAGTAACTCGCCATGAATGGGCTTCACGAGAAGAAAGATCTGTCTGGTAATGTCAGAGAAATGACAGGGGAACCCTTGCCCTCTACACTGTGCTTCATGGATGTAATATAAACCCACCGTTTTAACTCAGCTTAAGCGAGGCTATGGGAAACCGGTTTCTAGTGGGCATGGTCATTTAGCATTAAGGTAGCGCTTCATATTCGCGGATTATTGTCGCATCTAAAATGTAGCACTTCTTTACAATCAGCTGGCTATGTGAAGGCGTTTATCCATCCAGGGAAGTGGTTTCCCCAGTGCATAGAGTACATGCCTGTCGTGAAAGAGGCTTGCATTCATGGCCTCAGCTTTTCCATAGTCCCTTCTGCTGCTGAACTGTTCTAGCAGCTTCTTGCACCGAGTGTGACCCTAACCCTTAAGAATTACATTTAATGAGAGCCTACGAGCTAGAAACTCTGCTAGGTGAGGTATGCACCTCATCTCCTTTAACCACTACAACGACTCTGAGAGCCTGGGTTCTCCAACTGCACTTTACAGATGATGAAACTGTTTTGGAGAGGTTATCAAGTTGCTTAAGGTCGCTGAGGCGTAGAGCCACAAAGGGAGCCCAGGGTGCTGATTTACTGTTGATGTCCAGTGTTGGTCGTGTCCCGCCCGGGATGTGGCACTTCGACGAGAAAGCTGTGGCGGCGCCGACTTCTCCGTTCACTCCGCGCGGGGCAAGGAGGACGAGCGGCGTAGGAGGGAGCGCGCGGGGACCACAGGAGCGGTGCCCCGCCCCACCCCCGGCAGGCTGCTCCGGGAGCGCCGCCTCTTCCCTCGGACCGACGAGAGCGCGGAGGGGCCCCAGGACCGGGGACACCCCGGGGGGTCCGAGGCCCCGACACAGGTGGCAGCTGTGGCGCAGCGGGTTCCGGCCGGGCGCCTCAGGGCACTAGAAGCAACCGGTCCGAGCGCGGCGGAGAGCGGCCAGCGGAGAGCGCCAGGAAGCGCCCTCGCCGCACCCCCGGCCCCTCCAAAACCGGGTTCGGGCGTAAGCGAGGCGCCGCTGCGCCCCTCGGGGTCGCGGCCCCGCCCTCCACGCCCCCGGAAGTGACGCGCGGCGGCTACGGCGTCTGGGAGGGGTCCTGGCGCAGCCAGGGGGTTCGAGAGTGGCGGCGGCCGCCGAGCAACTGGCAGGCCCGGCCGCGGCGAGGAACGCCCCGAGCGCGCGCCCGCCGGGTAGCGGCCCGACGACCCGCGCCGCCGCCGCCGCCGCCGCCGCCGCCGCCGCGTGCGGGGGCGGGGAGGGCGGGGCGCGAGGAGCCGCGGCGGCCGTGAGGCGGCGGGAGATGCGGGCGGCGGCGGGCACCCGGCGGGCTCGGCTGGGCCGCTGCCGCCTTCTCCGGCTCGGCCGCGGGGGTCGCAGCGGCGGCCGCGCCGTCCTCGAGTTTCCAGCGTGAGGAGGAGGAGGAGTCCGCGGCCGGAGAGGCGCGTCGTGTTCGAGGCGGAGACCGAGAGGGAGCCCCGCGCGCGGCCTCGGTGAGCGGCCAGCGCCGCGCGTCCCGTCGGGGTCTCGCGGCCGCCGCCCCGCGGGCCGGGGCCGGGGGCCGGGGGCGGGCGCGGGGACGGAGGGGCGCGCGGCGCAACCGGAAGTGGGCGCGGGGCTGCGGGCGCGCTCCCCCCGGACCCGCCCCCGGCCCGCCCGGCGCCGCGGCGCGCAGGTGGACGCGGGAGCGCTGCGCCCGGCTCTCGGCGTCCCGCGTTTGATGCCGCGAGGTCCCTTGGGCAAAGGTGGCAGCGGTTATTTTTGTTTTCTGTTTTTTTAGTGGGTGGGGAGGAGGGGAGCAATCCCGACTTTCTCCTGTGACAGGAAATTGGAAAACGAAAGCACAGTAATTCCGTGCCGACAAAGGCTGGGCGAGGTCGCGCCTCTCTCCCGGGACTTTGATCTTCGGGGTGCGCGGCCGCCCGCGTCTCGCCCCCTCCGCGCGCTCGCTCTCCATCCGGTGTCGGCTTTCGTTTCTGCCGCTCGCCGGCAGCCCCTCCCGCTGTGCTTTCCGCTTCGAGTGCGGCTGCGGCGAGGCGGGCGGCTTCGTTCCTGGGGAGGTGAACCGAAAACAGCTTCTGAGGGCGGGATATTATCGACTGTCCTCGGGAGGAAATGAGAGAGTCTGTTGACCGGAGTAGTCAAAAAGATGTACAGTTGGCTCTCCCCCGAGCGACTGCTGTCTGGAGTTCAGAGCATTTAGATAAAAGATTCTGGAGTTTTATTCCTCATCACAACGGTTTGCCCGTCTCTTTGGTTGGCGGATCAGATCCTCCCTCCTCCGTTTTTTCGCGCCTCTCACCTCCACGCCCTGCATGGAAAACTTGGTTTAGGGCTGGCAGGGGTGTTTTCCTTGAAATATAGTATGATTCAATATTTCCCCCTCAGGAACTCTGTTTGATTTTATTTAAACCTTAAAACTGCATGAGTGGACTCTGTTACATTCTTTTCTAAGGAAAAATTGTCCTTAAGTTTTGTCGTAATGTAACAGTGTGCGTCTAATATTCTCTTTGTTTCGTATTCTGCCCCGGTAGATGTATCTAGTTACTTTTTGACTACAGCGATTATTTCGATTCAGAACTAGGCTTGATATATTTCGTAACTTGGTTTTGTTTTATTGAAGCAGCACATTGAACAATTTGGAGACTTATTTATTTTTGGGGGTCTTAGCTACTGTCTTTGAAAAATAGTTGGGCTATGGGTCACCACAGCGACTGGACTATGTGTATCACAAACATGTTTAGGGTGGAAAAGGTTTCATTTAATAAAGACTTCCTTTTGTTAATAAGTTACTTCGACATGCACCCTCTTTCAATTTAGCACAGAGATTGTTCTACCATCTTTGAAGTGTTAAGATGGAATCAGTTATGTTTTCAGAATTTAACCTCTCAACAGATTCCTTCATTTGGAAGTAATGAAGCCACTGCACCTGGCTTCACCTATGTAATTTTTAATAACTGTCTTCTGGAATTTTTTTTTTCTTTTTTCTTTTGACTCTGTCATCCAGACTGGAGTGCAGTGGCACAATCATAGCTCACTGCAGCCTCAAGCTCCTGGGCTCTAATGATCCTCCTGCCTCAGCCTCCCAAGTACCTGGGATTACAGGCGTAAGCCTTAATTTTTTCTTTAGCTTGGAATTTTTGTCTTTAGTTTGCTTTTCTGTCTGAGGAAATCATTGAAGTTCATAGCTAATACCACACTTTTAGGAACTAAAATGAAAAGTTTCAACTATATACCAAGAAGTTCACCAACTTTTCAGTCAAAAGAATAATCTGATATTAAAATTGAATTAAGAAAATATTCCTTTAAAGTACCCACTGAAGATGTCCATTTTATATCTTTGTTAGTTTTTCTCAAAACAATTCATTTCCAGTACTTCAGTCCAAAACCTCAGTGCTCTTTCTCTTTTACTCTCAGGAGCCTTCTATCCTAGATACCCTATAGTCTGCTGAAGAAACATCAGCATTCTCTACAGGGTTAGGTTCTACCCTGAGGTGTCCAACAGCTCACCAGCCATTGACTCAATACACTCTACCCCACTGATAACCACAGGGGAAAGTGGAAATTAAACCTGTACCACCTTGGGAACACCCATGTTTTGGGGAATCTCATTGGTTGCCGTAGTGGGACATTACTTTGTTATTTTTTTGTTTTTCAGATGTATAGCTCAGGTGTCATAAAGTTGTAGGGCTCAGTCATTATCTGCATGGTAGGTAGGTACTAAGACTCCAGGATTTGGGTTTTGAATTTTTTTCAGAAACAAATGGAATTATAGGCACCACATTTGTAGTAGGCTAGTGATATTCCAGTTCTCTGTCTTGCCTTCCTTTCTTGTATCATCATCTCTTACACATGCATTTTCACACCCCTACCCTGTAAGCATTCTTGATATGAAGGCGATGTCTAGAAACGTGGAAATTCAGTTCTTTGGTTAAACTAATATTTACTAGGGAGTAGTTTTAACAGGCTTAGACTAGCAATTAATTGTTGGAATGGGAAAACTATGTAGTGAAAAAGTAATTTGCCATGAATGGGCTTCATTAGAAGAAAGATCTGTCTGGTAATGTCAGAGAAATGACAGGGGAACCCTTGCCCCCTTCACTGTGCTTAATGTAAATAATATAAACCCACCATTTTAACTCAGCTTAAGTGAGGCTATGGGAAACTGATTTCTAGTGGATATGATTATTTAGCATTAAGGCAGCACTTCATATTTGTGGATTATTATTGTATCTAAAATGTAACACTTTTTTTTTTGAGACAGAGTCTCACTTTGTTGTCCAGGCTAGAGTGAATGCTGTGGCATCAGCCTAGCTTACAGCAACCTCAAACTCCTGGGCTCAAGCAATCCTGCTGCCTCAGCCTCCCAAGTAGCTGGGACTACAGGCTTGCGCCACCATGCCCAGCTAATTTTTTCTATATATATTAGTTGGCCAATTAATTTCTTTCTATTTATAGTAGAGATGGGGTCTCGCTCTTGCTCAGTCTGGTTTCGAACTCCTGACCTTGAGCAATCCACCCACCTCGGCCTCCCAGAGTGCTTGGATTACAGGCGTGAGCCACTGCGCCCAGCCTAAAATGTAGCACTTCTTTACAATCAACTGGCTATGTGAATGTGTTTATCCATCCAGGGAAGTGGTTTCCCCAATGCATAGAGTACATGCCTGTCGTGAAAGAGACTTGCATTCATGGCCTCAGCTTTTCCATGAGCTCTGTGCCTGTGAGAGGCATCTCCCCCTTTCTGTTCTTTATTATTTTAACATCTCTACTTTTGGATGACTATCTCTGTACAACCAGCTTCAAAGTGATAACTGTGAGGATTACTGGAGACATTAAGAGGCGTTATCTGGAGACATTATCTAAGACATTTGAATGTCTTAGAAAAGTTAGAGAAACCTAGATATTTTCGACTCATTCCCTATCTCTACCCCCACGTAGTTGACCCTTAAGGATCCCATCCTCTGTGAGTTATGTGTTGTTAGAATTAGTCTTCTCAGGCCTAACTTTTGTAATGTTTGTTGTGTTAGGTTTGCTTGTTTTGAACATCTTTATTGAGATATAGTTCACGTACCTAAAATTCACCTAGAGTGTACAATTCAGTGGTTTTTAGTATGTTGACAGACTTGTGTAATCATCACCACAGTCTAAGTTTAGAATATTTTTATCACCTTCCTAAAAAAACCTGGATCTATTAGCTATCACTCACCATTTGTCTACCCCACTCACTTTAGCCCCCAACCCTAAGTGGACATGGATGTATTTTATGTATCTGTAGATTTGCCTAAATTTCATGTAAGTGGAATCATATAATATGTGGTATTTTGTGGCTGGCTTGTTTCAGTTGCATGTTTTCAAGGTTCATCCATGTTGTGTTTGCATTTCATTCCTTTTTATGGCTGAATGATATTCCCTTGTATGAGTGTACTACATTTTATTTATCCATTCATCAGTTGATGGACATTTAGGTTGTTTCTACTTTTTAGATATTATGAATAATACTGCTATGAACATTCCAGTATAAGTTTTTATATGGACATATATTTTTATTACTCTTGGGTGTATACCTAGGGGTGGGATTGCTGGGTCTATGGTAAACTTGTCCAAAGTGGCTATATCATTTTGCATTCCCACCAACAATGTATGAGGGTTTCAGTTTCTCCATATCCTTGCCAACATTTGTTATTGTCTGTCTTTTTGATTACAGCCATCTTAGTAGGTATGAAGAGGTTTCTTATGTGGTTTTGATTTTCATTTCTCTAATAACTAAGGATGTTGAGCATCTTTTCATATGTTTATTGGCTATTTGTCTATCTTCTTTGCAGAAATGTCTTTTCAAATCCTTGGCTATTTAGTTTTTTTTTCTTTTAGTTGTAAGAGTTCTTTATATATTAATATTTTGGATACACGTTACTTTTGTGATACATAGTTTGAAAATATTCTCCCATTTTGGGGATTGTTATCTCACTTAATGACATTGTAGCACAACAGTTTTAAATTTTGATGTAGTACAGTTTACCTGTTTTTGTAGCTTTAACGGAATTAATTTGTCTTCAAAATCTGTTTTGACCCATTGAGATCTCATTCCTAGAGAAAGGAAGGGTTTTTGTTTTTCTTGTGAAGATATTCAGTCATAGGCTTCTTAGGATAAGCTTATATGTATTTGGCCAGAGTTTCTTCCCTTAAGAATTCTTCCTAATAGACAATATATTTTAAAATACTATGAAGAAAATACCTTTGTCAGAGCATTTCCTTGCTGCTCGTTGCCTAAACCAATGATTACCAACCAGGGTGACTTTGACTCCTGGAGGAATGATTGTCTCAGTGGGGCAGGGATGCTGTTAAATAAACTGTACTGCACAGGACAGCTTCCCACAGCAGAGTTATCTGGCCCCAAATACCAATAGTGCCAAAATGGAGAAACTCTGGCTTAAACTCCTAAAACTTCAGATATTGAAGAATTTTCCTTTAACCCATGTCTTGGTAATCAAATAAGGGTTGCTAATCAGATAAAAGGAGAATCTTATACAGATGGAATCCGTATAGACAGAACAGTGATAGAACTTGTAAGTTAAACGAGGGAGCATTTTGCTGAATCCTCAGTGTTGCCAATTTGTATATCAGTTATATTTATGATAATGGAAACTATTTGAAGGAGAAATACCAGTTGGAGCAGAAGTGTATTATTCCCTCCATCTCAGCCTCCAGGCCACCCTAACACACACACAGACACTGATACACATACACCCTGGCAAATAAAGAAACTGGGTTGATTTAGATAGATTCTGAAATGGTATTCTTCTGAGAGAAAATGACAATGAGAGTTTAAGATAAAACTTAATAACAGTGATACTCTAGTGATTGACAATCATCAACCTGTTCCTGTAATTTATGGAACTAGGTTTATCCTCCTTGCAAGTTGGTTGTTGCTTAAGACTTAGGCAGCATGGTATGCTTAAGAGTTTGGACTCTGGATCCAGATTGTCTGGGCTTAAATCTCAGTTCTACCGTTTACTTGTGTGACCTTGGACAAGTTACTTAACCCTGTTATGAATCACATTTTTCTTATGTAAAATGAGGATGCAATAGTATCTGTCTTGTATCTATCTTGTAGTGTTGTGGTGTGAAATGAATCCATACACATAGAGCATTAAAAATAGTGCCTGACATACAGTGTTAAATAAATGTTGGCTGTTACTATTATCACATATCTTATCTATATTCTTTCAGCTCATTGCTATGGATAGTGCTATCACCCTGTGGCAATTCCTCCTTCAGCTCCTGCAGGAGCCTCAGAACAAGCACATGATCTGCTGGACCTCTAATGATGGAGAGTTCAAGCTTTTGCAGGCAGAAGAGGTGGCTCGTCTCTGGGGGATTCGCAAGAACAAGCCTAACATGAATTACGACAAACTCAGCCGAGCCCTCAGATACTATTATGTGAAGGTAATGCACTTCCTTGTCTTGATGCTATGAGATAACCTCAAGACAAGAATTATTCCTTCTTTTCTGTTGAGGTTATAAGTGCTAATGTCCTGGTTTATTTTAATCCAATTTTATTTTATAGCATCAAGCAGTTTGGAATTAGAATACAAGGTGTAAATGTTCCAGCTGTATTTCTACAAACTCTTATTTGTTAAGCCTACTCTCACTATATGTATTTTATTCCTGATTGCATTTGTACTTAAAAGAGTAAGTACAGGATTGGAGTATGAAAAAGGAAATTTGAAATTCTTTTTTTGTTTATGAGAGACAGGACCTTGCTATATTGCCCAGGCTGGACTCAAACTCCTCCTGCTTCAGCATCCCAAGTAGCTGGGACTACAGGCATGCACCACCACACCTGGCTTGTCTCCTTCACTCACACAGACACACACACACACACACACACACACACACACTTGTTTTTGCAGCTTAATTTTAACCCAGGGAACAAAAATTAACACCTTAAAGAATAGCTACTAATACATAAAGTTGATTTCTTAGTTAAAATTATATTTTTTTTTGTTTGATATCTTATTATTTTGAATACATTCATGGAGCACTGAACTAAAATAAATGGCTCTAAAGGATAGAATTAGAATGAGAGTTCCTAATTCCTTTCACCTTTAAGTGGTTGATCTCACAACCTTTCCTGTATAGAGATACAAGATAAGAGATAAGAAACAACTTTCTTTCTGAAGGAATAGGAACCTTAGCAGGTGTAATATTCTAAACTGCTTTTTGCTTACTCAGGATGCGCATGGCTTATACCTTTGGAATTGAGATTGTAGTTCATTAAGTCTGACTTACACAGATACTGGGTTGAGAGTGTTAAGCAATTAAAATCTTTCAGCTTTTAACCACATGTACTCACCAGCAAATTGGTATTAAGTGACCAACATATATAAGTGGGCATATAGGAATAACAGTTATTGGGCGTCGGGCAGAGGGGAGGGGGGAGGAAGGGATGGGTATATACACAATGGGTGCGATGCACACCATCTGGGGGATGGACACGCTTGAAGCTCTGACTCCGGGAGGGAAGGGGGGAAAGGCAACACATGTAACCTAAACATTTGTACCCCTATAATATGCTGAAATAAAAATAAAAAAAATCTTTCAGCTTTTATGTAACATATTAGTTCAGTTGTTAATAAGACATTTAAGTGTTCTTGCCTTAACTTCCCCTTAATAGTAGGCACTGTGTTTTGGTATGGCTAGATGGATTTAGAGCAGGGATCCCCAACCTATGGTGAGTTATATAATTATTTCATTATATATTACAGTGTAATAATAACAGAAATAAAGTGCACAATAAATACAATGTGCTTGAATCATCCCAGAAGCATCTCCCATCTCCCAGGTCTGTGGAAAAATTGTCTTCCATGAAAACGATCCCTGGTGCCAAAAAGGTTAGGGACTGCTGATTTAGAGAATTTCGAAGATTTTAAATAAGCTATGCCTACTTCTTAAATAGAGAACCTTGTTATGTCAGCTTTTTTTTTTTTTTTTAATGAACTATGGGTTACAAGTTTATAAGAAAGTATAAGAATGGTTATTTTATTTACCTACAGAATATCATCAAAAAAGTGAATGGTCAGAAGTTTGTGTACAAGTTTGTTTCTTACCCAGAGATTTTAAACATGGATCCAATGACAGTGGGCCGGATTGAGGGGGACTGTGAAACTTTAAACTCCAGCGAAGTCAGCAGCAGTTCCAAAGATGTGGAGAATGGAGGGAAAGAGAAACCACCTCAGCCTGGTGCCAAGACCTCCAGCCGCAATGACTATATACACTCTGGCTTGTACTCTTCGTTTACTCTCAACTCCTTGAACTCCTCCAAGGCGAAGCTTTCCAAACCAATAAAGATTGAGAATCCAGCTGAGAAACTGGCAGAGAAGAAATCTCCTCAGGAACCGACATCATCTGTCATCAAATTTGTAACAACACCCTGCAAAAAGCCACCAGTCGAACCTCTTGCTGCCACCATTTCAACTGGCCCAAGTATCTCTCCATCTTCAGAAGAAACTATCCAAGCGTTGGAGACGTTGGTGTCCCCAAAACCACCTTCCTTGGAGGCCCCAGCCTCTGCGTCCAACATAACTGCCGCCTTCTCTGCCACACCTCCCGTTTCGTCCATACCTGCTGCTCTGCAGGAGCCTCCGAGGACACCTTCGCCACCACTGAGTTCTAACCCAGACGTCGACACAGACATCGACTCAGTGGCTTCTCAGCCTATGGAACTCCCAGAGAACTTGCCACTGGAGCCTAAAGACCAGGATTCAGCTTTGCCAGAGAAGGACAAAACAAGTAATTCATCAAGATCCAAGAAACCCAAGGGGTTAGAACTGGCACCCACCCTTGTGATCACAGGCAGTGATCCAAGTCCCCTGGGAATACTGAGCCCGTCCCTCCCCACAGCTTCTCTCACACCAGCGTATTTCTCACAGGTAGCTCACTCTTTCTTTTCCGGGCCACCATTGTTTGCATTTATTCACCTTTTTAAACAAATCCAGAATTTATATTCCTAAGTTTGCTTTCTGTTACTTAGGTTTGTCTTAGAAAGGTTATATATGACCCTGTGAAAGTAACCTAATTCCTCATCTCAGTTATGATTGCCAAAATAAAAGGTTTGGGGTCTTGTCTTAAAAAATCCATTGTTCTGCAAGTAAATAAATACTTTGGTTTTTCCACTTCCTTTCCTTTCTCTCTCTTGGTCATATAAAACTGGTTGGTATCTTATAGGAAAACAGTGATAATATCAAGTTAGAAAACAATAGGGCTTGAGAACCTTAAGAAAAATGATTGGCGTGATGTTGAGTAATAAGTTTGTACAGTTACATTGGATATTTATTAACTTGCTCATCTCATAGAACATTTTAATAGACTGTTCCCAGACCCTTTCATTATTAAGGACAGAACATGTTGCTGACTTGGTTACCCATTATTCCTTTGTACCTGAATTCTGGTTGGTTTTTTTATTTGGGAAAGACTCTATAAAAGCTGAGTTAAAAAAAATAGTTATTTTGACCCTTATCTTTCTTAGGTTGTAATTTGTGTTTCATCATGATAAAATTTCAGACTTGGAGATATTTGTTAATGGAGAATAGGGCAATATCTGGGTTTGGGGTTATTTGTATGTGATTGCAAGGATGAAGCATAATCCTAGTAAGTCATGTAGTGAATATTTTTGTCTTGTGTGTTGCAGACACCCATCATACTGACTCCAAGCCCCTTGCTCTCCAGTATCCACTTTTGGAGTACTCTCAGCCCTGTTGCTCCCCTGAGTCCAGCCAGACTGCAAGGTGCTAACACACTCTTCCAGGTAAATTTTGTAAAAGTTTGTCTCTTGTATTTGGAGCAAGTTAAATGAGGAAATAGGCAAAAAGGCAGTGTCCCACTGCTCAGTTGATTCATTATGAAGCTTTAATAAATACTCTTAAGGTTTATTGGTGAATTTCCAAATGTTAATTTTCTCACCAGCAAACAGCTTAGATAGATATTCACAGCAAAATTTCCTTTTCATCATTTACTATGATGTACGTTTGAGTTAGACCAAGAATTATTCAACACTGTACTAGATTTAGAGTTTACCCAAAGTTTTTGTCATTTTATTTTATTTTATTTTTTTATTTTTTATTTTTTTTTGAGACAGAGTCTCACTTTATTGCCCAGGCTAGAGTGAGTGCCGTGGCGTCAGCCTAGCTCACAGCAACCTCAGACTCCTGGGCTCAAGCAATCCTACTGCCTCAGCCTACCAAGTAGCTGGGACAACAGGCATGTGCCACCATGCCCGGCTAATTTTTTTTTCTATATATATTAGTTGGCCAATTAATTTCTTTCTATTTATAGTAGAGATGGGGTCTCGCTCTTGCTCAGGCTGGTCTTGAACTCCTGAGCTCAAATGATCCGCCCACCTTGGCCTCCCAGAGAGCTAGGATTACAGGCGTGAGCTACCGCGCCTGGCCTTTTGTCATTTTAAATGCTAGAAATCCTCTATTAAAAATATGTATACACACACACACACCCAAACACATAGGGGTATCTCTGCACATAGATTTCCTCTTTTAATTAAGGATTTGTTTCTAAAAAATAGAGAAAGGGCTTGAGAATGGTGTATCAAATATTCGTATTTCCCCTCAGAATTGATATTTATAAACATTTTAAATATATATTTTTATAAATGAATGTTATCTCTTTACCAAGATGTTAGGAAAGGTCTTGTCCTTCCTAATGGGTTTAACCATTATTTTGCCCAAAACATTTAGACTTTATAACTTTATTGTGGTCAGTTCATTTACTCATTCAAGGGTGATTATTCCTGAAAGATTTTCTTACATTTGTAATTCAACTTTTCATTTGTCCTTTCAGAAATGAAATGGTGGCCGGGCGTGGTGGCTCAAGCCTGTAATCCTAGCTCTCTGGGAGGCCGAGGTGGGCGGATCATTTGAGCTCAGGAGTTCGAGACCAGCCTGAGCAAGAGCGAGACCCCATCTCTACTATAAATAGAAAGAAATTAATTGGCCAACTAATATATATATAGAAAAAATTAGCCGGGCATGGTGGCACATGCCTGTAGTCCCAGCCACTTGGGAGGCTGAGGCAGCAGGATTGCTTGAGCCCAGGAGTTTGAGGTTGCTGTGAGCTAGGCTGACGCCACGGCACTCACTCTAGCCTGGGCAATAAAGTGAGACTCTGTCTCAAAAAAAAAAAAGAAAAGAAATGAAATGGTAAGGAAAAAGAAGAAAATTAAAAATCTTTCCCCTTCAGCTTTTATTTTTCTTGCAGAAATCCCTAA
>VSMD01120132.1:0-19286 GCA_008750895.1 Mirza zaza
GCCGGGCGCGGTGGCTCACGCCTGTAATCCTAGCTCTCTGGGAGGCCGAGGTGGGCGGATCGTTTAGAGCTCAGGAGTTCGAGACCAGCCTGAGCAAGAGCGAGACCCCATCTCTACTATAAATAGAAAGAAATTAATTGGCCAACTAATATATATATAGAAAAAATTAGCCGGGCATGGTGGCACATGCCTGTAGTCCCAGCTACTTGGGAGGCTGAGGCAGCAGGATTGCTTGAGCCCAGGAGTTTGAGGTTGCTGTGAGCTAGGCTGATGCCACGGCACTCACTCTAGCCTGGGCAATAAAGTGAGACTCTGTCTCAAAAAAAAAAAAAAAAAAAAGATATTTCTTGAAATAGGAATCAAAAAGTAAAAAAGATAAATTACATCAAATCAAGCAAAAACAAAAATGAAAGAGGAATCAAGAAATTTTTATATGAAAGAAAATTAAAAGAATAAGTTGCCAGCAGACATACACTAAAAGAATTACTACAGATTCTCTATTCAGAAAGAAATTATGAAAGAAGAAATCTTGGAATATCCAGAAGGAAGAACACAGCATAAATATGCATAAATACAATAGAACTTTCTTTTTAAGACTTTTCTAAATTATGTTTGACAGCTGAAGTGAAAATTTTAACACTGTTTCATGTGATTCTAAACAAAAGTAGAGGAAATATTTTAAGACAATTATATTGAAAACATGGGAGGGTAGAGGAATATAAAGTAGTTAAGTGTTCAGACTTCACTTGAACTAGTAAAATGATGACACCAGTAGACTGATAAGATGTGTATGTAGTATAATAACCACTAAAAGCTATACAAAGAGTTAAACTCAGAAATACTATAGGTAAATCAAAATACAATTCTAAAATATGTCCAAGAAACGTAAAGAAAGGCAGAGAAAAGAAAAGCAAAAGAACAAAAAGAACAAAGAAAACAAAAATAAAATTACATACATAAGCCCAAACATATCAATAATTACATTAGATATAAATGGTGAAAACTATGCCAATTAAAAGACATACTGACAAAGTGAAATAAAAAACATGACCCAATTACATGCTATCTAGAAGAATCTCACTTCAAATATAACTACATACAGAGGTTGAAATAAAAAGATTTAGAAAATATAATGCAACCATTGATCAAAGGAAAGCAGAAATATCAGAGTTTAAAGCAAAGAAAATTACTGGGACAGAAAGGAAAATTATAAATAATAAGAGGTCAATCCACTAAAAAAACATAGCAATCCTAAATGTGCATGAACTGAACAAAAGAGATGCAAAATACATGAAGCAAACCTCATAGAACTGAAATAAGAAATAGACAAATCCACAATTATTACTGGGGACTTCAACATTCCTCTCTAAACAACTGATAAAATAACTAAAGAGAAAATCATCAAGAATATAGAACTCAGCAGTATCACTAATCAACAGGAACTAATTGACATGTATAGAACACACCACTCAACAACAGCAGAATACACATTCTTGCAGAACATGTTTTAAAATAGGTCATACTATGGATCATAAAACAAACCTCAATAAATGTGAAAGACATGAAATCATACAGCGTGTTCTGTGACCACAATGGAATCAAATTAGACATCAATAACAGAAAGATAAAAGGAAACTCTCCAAACACTTGGAAGCTAAACAACACACCTCTATAATCCATGGGTCAAAGAGGACATCTAAAGGAAATTTAAAAATACATTGAACTGAATAAAATATTTAAAAATTTAAGGAATAATACCAATTCCACAAATCTCTCCCAATAAAAAGACAGAAAAAGTGTAGGTAATCTACTTAAGTAGAAGGTAACCCTTCCCACTTTATACTAAGAAGATAGTATACTCTGATACCAAAACCAGAAATGACAGTACAAAAAGAAAATAGAACTCTCATGAATACAGATTTTTAAATTATTTTCAAAATATTAGCAAATAAAATATTATAATAAATACCATGGCCAAGTGGAGTTTATTCTAGGTATTCAATATTTGAAAATCAATTGTTGTAATTGACCATATTGATGGGTTGAAGAAGAAAAGTCAAATGATCAGATCAATCTATATAGGAAAAATATTTGACAAAATTCAATACCAATTCATATTTAGAAAAAAACTCTCAAAAAATAGCAGTAGCAATAGCAGAGAATTTCCTCACTTGATAAAAATCATCTATGAAAAACCTACAGACAACCTTATACTTAATTTTGAAGGACCAAATGCCTCACTCCAAGATTAAGAACAAGGCAAAGATATATTTTATCACTCTTCTTATTCTACATAGTACTAGAAGTTCTACTCTGTGCAATAAGATAAGACAAGGAAATAAGAGGAATAAAGATAAGAGAAAGAGAAATAAAATTGTCCCTATTTGTGAAAGACACAGCTGGGTACATTAAAATCCCAAAAAATGGACCAAAAAACCCCTCCTGGAATAAGTAAATTCAGCAAGGTTACAAAAAATAAGATGAACATACAAAAATAAACTCTATCTCCATATACTAATAATGAACAAATGGATACCAAAATTTAAAATGCAATATCATTTATATTAACTCAAAAAAAGATAGTTAGGTATAAGTGTAACAAAACATGTATTCTGAAAACTATATAATATTGATGAAAGAATTTTTTTTAAATCTAAGTAATTGGAAATATATACTGTATTCATGAATTGAGAGACTCACCAAGTCATGGGGAGATGTCAACTTTCCCTGAATTAAAGTATAGATTTAACACAATTCCTATCAAAATGCCACCAAGATTTTTTGTAGCTATGAATAGGATTATTTTACAATTTATATGAAAAAGCAAAGGAACTAGAATACTAAAAGAATTTTAAAAAACAAGAAAAAAGTAGGAGAAATAAGCATACCCTATTTTAAGATTTTATTAAATAGCTATGGTGACCAAGACTGTTATTGGTAGATTGATAGACATGTAGATCAATGGAATAAAATAAAGAATGTGAAAATAGACCCATACAAATGTGCCACATCAATTTTGACAAAAGTGCAAAAGCAATTAACTGCAGAAAAGATATCCTTTCAAGAAATGGTGTTGGAACAATTGGCCATCCATAGGCAAAAGAATAAGTAAATAAACTTTGACCTAAGTCTCACGTCTTATTTTAAATTAATTCAAAATGTATCACAAACTTAAAAGTAACACATAACACTGTAAAATTTTTAGAAAACAACAAAGTAGAAAATATTCAGGACCTAAGGCTAGGCAAAGAGTTCTTAGACATGACACCAAAGGCATAATCTGTAAAAGGAAAAATTAATAAATTAGAATTCAAAAACATTTAAAAATTTCTACTCTATTAAAAACACATCAAGAGGTTGATAAAAAAAAAGGTAAAACTTTTGATAAAATGTTTGCAAACACATGAACTTGACAAAGAACTTGTATCCACAATATATAAAGAACACTCAAGACTCAACAGTAAAAAAGCACATAGCCAAATAAGAACCTTGGTAAAAGACATGAAGAGACATTTCAAGAGAAAATATGCAGATGGCACAGAAACACATAAAAATAATTTTAATCTCTGTAGTTAGTGGGGATGCAAATTAAACCTACAATGAGATATCACCATGCACTTATCAGAATGACTAAAACAAAAATTGGTGAAAATGCCAAATGTTAGACAAAATTCTGAGAAAGTGGATTACTTATACATTACTGATGAGAATGTAAAATACAATAGCCACTCTGGAAAACAGTATTGCAATTTCTAAAAATAAACAACTGGGCGGGTGTGGTGGCTCACGCCTGTAATCCTAGCACTCTGGGAGGCCGAGGTGGGCAGATTGCTCAAGGTCGGGAGTTCGAAACCAGCCTGAGCAAGAGTGAGACCCTGACTCTACTAAAAATAGAAAGAAATTAATTGGCCAACTAAAAATATATAGAAAAAATTAGCCGGGCATGATGGCGCATGCCTGTAGTCCCAGCTACTCGGGAGGCTGAGGCAGCAGGATCGCTTGAGCTCAGGAGTTTGAGGTTGCTGTGAGATAGGCTGACCCCACGGCACTCTAGCCCGGGCAACACAGTGAGACTCTGTCTCAAAAAAAAAAAAAAAAACTAACTACACATGGATCTGTCATATAATAGAGTAGTTGCATTCCTAAACCTGTACCGCAGCAAAATGAGAACTTACATTGACACAAAACCTTAACACAAATGTTGATAGAAGATTTATTCCTAATATCACAAATGAAAACATCCCAGATGTCCTTCAATGGGTGAATGGTAAATAAACAGAACATCCATATAATGGAATTCTATTCAGTAATAAATAGGAACAAATTTTTGGTATATACAACCTGGATGAATTTCCAGAGAAGTATGCTAAGTGAAAAACTAATCCCAAAAGTTTACATATTATATGATTTGATTTATATATCATTCTTGAAACAACAACATTCTAGGAATGGACAATTGATTAGTAGTTTCAGGGGTTAAGAAATAGGTAGGTGTGGGAGGAAAGTGGGTGTTGGTATAAAAGGGCAAGATGAGTGATCCTTGTGGTGACAGAAATGTTCTGGGTCCTGATTGCATCAATGTCAATATTTTACATGTAATATTGTACTATAGTTTTGCAAGACGTTACCATTGAGGAAAACGATACAGAGGATTATGATTTCTAATAACAGCATGTTAGCTTATAATTACCTCAAATAAAAAGTTCAATTATAAAATGAGCAGTGAAGTCAGCCAAATTGTGGACTAGGAAGCTTCAAGCTCCTGTTCCCCAACAGAAGCATAAAAAAGCAGAAATAGTCTCAATAAACTTTGTAGGAACTCTGGGAAACAGTCAAAGATTTCCAACAACCAAGCAAACGTACAATCAAGAAAAAAATCTTCAGGGACTCAGACCCCATCTAAAGGAGCAGCAGCTACTCAGCCCCAGCTGATGGTAGCCATGGCGAATCTCAGTCCAGTATTATCAGATTGGCTGATTTTCCTCAGAAACAGCCAGAAATCTTGATTATTATGTGAATAACTCCAAATTTTTAAATATTGTCAATCAGTTCAAATTAGAACATTCACACAGCATGGCTCACATAGCACAGGGCAAACACCACATTAGACCAAATATGGTATTTGTGCCACCAATCTGCAAATCTCTAGTTAGAATATTTTTGCTGAAAGACATTTTAGAGAATACCTAGTCCATTCTCATCTTTTTACCATTAGGAAGCGAGGCCTCAGGAATGGAAAGAACTCACAACACAATAAAGTTATTTTAATTGTAAAAAAAAAAATCTTCAAAATAGTAGGAAAGTTCTCTGGTATTTCAGTCATCCTTGCCCCAAGCCTTCCCTGGCACAGCAACAAACCCGATCTTGAATAGGTGGCAATCCAGTTCCCAGTTCCCTCCCTTGGAAAGAGGGAGCAGAGCAGACCTTATTTACAAAATTTTTTGATTTGTGTGTTCTAACCTATCTATGGGACACCTGAAGTAATGAATCAAGGTGCTTGTTTGTATGTGTAACTCAAAGGGCAGGTGAAAAATGTGGTGGATTTCTATCCTTGGGATGTTCATCTCCTCCAAACTTCATGTTGAAATTTGATCCCCAATGTGACAATGTTGGCAGGTGGGGCCTAGTGGAAGATGTTTGGGTCATGGGGACAGATCCCTCATGAATAGATTAAACCTTTCTCAAGGGTTAGTGAGTTATTGCTCCATTAGTTCGGACACAAGCTAGATGTTTAAAATAGCCTGGCACACACTCAATCCCCCTGCTTCCTCTCTTGCCATGTGATCTCTTTGCACACCAGCTCCCCTTCCATTTTTTACCATGAATTGAAGCAGCATGAGGCCATTGCTAGATGGAGATGCCCAAACTTGAACTTCTCAGCCATCAGAATCCTGAGTCAAATAAACCTCTTTTCTTCATAAACTACCCAGTCTCAGCTATTCTATTATAGCAACATTATTATAAGACACAGGCACTATCCGTAAAAGCTATAATGTGACAACAAACCCACAGACAACTTGAGCAAGACAGTATGTGTGGAGACATATAATAGACCATCTAAGACCTGGAAGATCTTTGGGAAATTAGGACATTCAAAAGTAGCCATAATGTATGGGAGAATTTAGAAAGCCACATACATTCCCAGGCAAGACTTTAAGCTTTCAACTTGAGATGATCCCTAGGTGTCCCAGCACATAGCCAATCTGCAAAGACTCAGAAAGGTGAGCACTCGCTCTCTCTCTCTCTCTCTCTCTCTCTCTCTCTCTCTCTCTCTCTCTCTCCTTCTCTCTCTCTCATTTGAATTTTTTTTTTGATTCTTGACATTCAAGGAAATCAGTATAAACATTAGGTGAACACAAACTAAAGGAACAGAGACTTCAACAAGAAATAGTCTTTGCAAAAAACATTTGGAAAAGTTTCAAAACAAAAGAACTACTAGAGCCTTCTACAATTAAAAACTCAAACTCTTGAAAAGATAATCTAAGTTCCATAGTTATCACATAATAGTAAAATGTCCAATTTTCAAGAAAAAAATCACAAGGCATACAAAGCAATAGGAAAACATAGTTTATTCAAAACTATACAATAAGTAGACAGAAATCATCCCTGAGAGACCCTAGTCATTGGACTTAATGGACATAGAATTTAAAATAATTGTCTTAAATATCCTCAAATAGCTAAGAGAGAACATGGACAAAGAAGGAAAATAAATCAGAGTAATATATGAACAAAATGAGAATAGCAACAAAGATATAAGAATTATGAAAAGAAACCAAACAAATGCTGAAGCTGAAAAATTCGCTAGATGGATTCACAAGCACATTTAAGAAGACAGAAGAAAGAATCAGCAAACTTTAAGATAGGACAATTATAAATGTTGAGAAGCAGAAAGGAAAAAGGAATGAAGAAAAGTGAACAGGCTGGGCACGGTGGCTCATGCCTGTAATCCTAGGTCTCTGGGAGGCCAAGGCAGGCAGATTGCTCGAGGTCAGGAGTTCAAAACCAGTCTGAGCAAGAGCCAGACCCCGTCTCTACTATAAATAAATTTTAAAAAAAAGAAATTGGCCAACTAATATATATATATAGAAAAAATTAGCTGGGCATGGTGGCACATGCCTGTAGTCCCAGCTTCGGGAGGCTGAGGCAATAGTATCGCTTGAGCCCAGGAGTTTGAGGTTGCTGTGAGCTAGGCTGATGTCACGGCACTCACTCTAGCCTGGGCAACAAAGCGAGACTCTGTCTCAAAAAAAAAAAAGAAAAAGAAAAGAAAAGTGAACAGAGTCTGGGTATGGTAGCTCATGCATGTATCCTAGCACATTGGGAGGCCGAGGCAGGAGGATCACCTGAGGCCAAGAGTTCAACATCAGCCTGATCAATAGCGAGACCACATCTCTACAAAAAATAGAAAAATTATCCAGGCATGGTGGTACATGACCATAGACCTAGCTAATGGGAGGCTGAGGCAGGAGGATTGTTCGAGCACAAGAATTGAGGTTGCAATGAACTATGATGGTCCTGCTCCAGCCCAGGGCACAGAACAGGACCCTGTCTCAAACAAACAAAAAAGCAAGGAACGAAGCCTAAAGGACTTGTGGGATAGCTTCAAGCATGCAAATATACGCATATAGGAGTCTCACAGGAGGAGGAGAGACAGAGAAATATTGGCAAAAAGAATGCTGTTTGAAAAATTTCTAGGCCAGGCACAGTGGCTCGTGGCTGTAATCCTAACAGTCTGGGAGGCCAAGGCAAGAGAATTACTTGATCTCAGGAGTTCGAGACCAACCTGAGCAAGAATGAGATCCCATCTCTACTAAAAATAGAAAAATTATCCAGGCATTGTGGTGCATGCCTATAGCCCCAGATACTCAGGAGGCTAAGGCAGGAGGATCACTTGAGCCCAGGAGATTGAGGTTACAATGAGCTATGACGGTGCCACTGCACTCTACCCAGGTGACAGAGTAAGACTGTCTCAAAAAAAATTTCTAAATTTTTTGAAAGACATCAACCTTCAAACCCAAGAAGCTCAATAAAGTCCAAGTAGGAAAACATGAAGAAGCCCACACTAAAACACATTATAGTCAAGCTTCAAAAAGCAAAAGATAAGAAGATAATCTTGAAAGCAGCAAGAGGAAAGTAACTCATCATGTACAAAGGTTGCTCACTAAAATTATCAACCAACTTCTGATAAGATAACTTGCAGGCCAGAAGGCAGTGGGATTATATAACTGTCAACTAAGAATTCTATATTCAGCAAGATTGTTCTTCATAAATGCTGGAGAAATTAAGACATTCTCAGATAAACAAAAGATGAGAGAGTTCATTACCAATAAACTTGCCCTCAGAAATGTTAAAGGAAATCCTTCGGATTGCAATTCAAATCTGAATGAAGATATAAAAATCTCCAGTAAAGGTAAATATATGAGCATATATAAAAGACAATATTATTGTGATTTTGGTTTGTAAATTTATTTTTTGTTTTCTAAAGGATTTAAAAGAGAAATGTATAAAAATAATTATTAATCTATGTTCTTGAATATACAGTGTATAAAGATACAATATATGGGTTAGGCATGCTGACTCATACCTGTAAACCTAGCACTTTGGGAAGCAAAGGTGGAGGATTGCTTGAGGCCAGGAATTCAAGACCAGCCTGAGCAAGAGTGAGACTCCATCCCTACAAAAAATGGAAAAAGCATCCAGGTATGGTGATATTTGCTTGTATTTCCAGCTAATCAGGAGGCTGAAAGAGGATTGCTTGAGCCCAGGAGTTTGAGGTTGCAGTGAGCTATGATGATTCCACTCCAGTCTAGCTGGGGCAAAAGAGCAAGACTCTCTCTCAAAAACAAAATGAAGCAAAAAGTTGTACCATGTGGCATCAATAACATAAAGGGGAAAATGGAGCTTCTTGGAGTAGAGTTTTTTATATGATTGAAGTTAAGTTTGTATCAATCCAAATCAGATTGTTATAACTTTACAATGTCATACGTAATCCCGATGATACACACAATGATATTATTTGTAGAATACAAACAAAAGGAAATGAAAAGGGAATCAAATTGTGTGACTTCAAAAAGTCAGCTAAACACAGAAGAAAGCAATACTGGAGTAAATGAGAGACAAAAAGATGTAAGATATGGCAGAAGTAAGTCCTTCCTTATCAATAATTGCTCTAAAAATAAATTCATTAAACTCTTCATTCAAAAGGCAGATAGTGGCAGAATGGAATTTTTAAAAAACAGATCTAACTATATGCTATCTATAGGAGACACACTTGATTCAAAGATAGAAGTAGATTGAAGGGAAAAGATTGGCAAAAGATATATCATGCAAACAGCAACCATACAAAAGCTAGAGAAGCTATAGTTATATCAGATAAAATTAGGATTTAAAATGAAAATGTCCCAAGAAATGAAAATTGATATTTTATATTGATAAAAGGTTCAGTCTATTTTGAAGTTATAAAAATTATAAGCATATATATACTTAACAACAGAGCCCCAAAATACAAGAAGCAAAGGATGACAGAACTGAAGGAAGAAATACACAATTGAACAATCATAATTAGAGACTTCAATAGCCCTTATAAACACTAGCTGGAACAACTATGCAGAAGATCAACAAGGAAATTGAAGAGTTGAACAACACTGTATATGAGCTATACCTAACAGATATCTATAGGAGCTACATCCAACAGCAGCAGAACTTCTATGGTACACATGGAACATTCTACAGTTTTGACCTTATGCCAGGTCATAAAACAAGCCTCAATAAATGTGTAAGTATTGAACTCATAAAAGGATGCTCTCCAATCACAATTGAAATTGTAATTTAATAACAAAAATAAATTTGGTGAATACAAAAATGTGTAGAAAATAAACAACACACTACTAAGTAGCTATTGGGTAAAAGAAGAAATTTCAACATAAATAGGAAAATAGTTGGTGGTATAAGCAAATGTAGCACAATATACCAAAACTAATGGGAGGCAAGTAAAGCAATGCTTAGAGGGAAAATTACAATTGTACACTCCTACATTCAAACAAAAAGAAAGGTATCAAATCAATAAACAAAGTTTTCGCCTTAGGACATTTGGGAGAAAAGAGCAAACTAAACCCAAAGCAATCAAAATGAAGGAAATAATAAGAATAATAATAGTCACTGATGAAATAGAGTATAGAAAAGCAATAGGGAAAATAAATAGAACAAAAAGTTGGTTCTTTGAAATTTCTCCCAACTCATTCTATGAGTAAAGCATTAGCCTGATACCAAAACCAGGCAAAGACATCAGAAGGAAAAAGAATAGAACCTATATCTCTTGTGAATACACACACACACACACACACACAAACTCAACAAAATACAATTCAGTACACTGAGTTCAGAGATATTTTTAAAGGATTGTGTAACATGAGTAAGAGTGGTTTACCTTAGGAATGCAATGTTGTTTTAACATCTGAAAATCAATTAATGTAATATCTCATATCAATAAAATATAAAACCCACAGGATCATCTCAATAGACACTTTTGGATATGGGCAATTCAAACAATGGCCCAGGTATTTAAACATGCCTACAAGTTGTGATCTTTCCCACATGAGAATATCACCTTTAACATCCATTGAGGTAGTTCTTCAAGTTAAGGAGGAGTAAAGGTAAGGAATCAATAGAGGCTGAACAAGATCCTGGGTGTGGAGGAGAGGCAAGAGATGAGTAGGAAGGACAGAGAAAGGAGTGGAACAGGTTTTCATGGATCCACAAATGAGGCAGTTCTAAGTTTGTCGCATTTTTCATTGGCTTTAGCTAAAGAAATACTTAGTGAGATAATTTTTAACACATTGACTGCCACACTAGAAAAAAAATTTACTTGCCTTAGGGCCATGGTGTTTTATTATGAAAATAGAATAGAAACTTCAAAAGTAAAATGGTCCTTTGTAAATTAATGAAAAATTTGTTATTTTTTTTATGTGTGAGTTATATGCAACTAGAAAAATAGTTCACGTGGATCCCAAGGTGAAGAGAAGTGTGAGTTACTTACACTTCATGAGACCCCAGGCTCAAAACTAGTATGAGTTAAATACAACTCACATGGCAGTTAATTTATTAAAGTACAAATTTGAGTTGTAAACTTACTTATATTAATTAAAGAAAACACACCATCAGGGAAATATACAACCTATATTTTCTTTTTCTACTAAGGTGCCTCTATAATGTGCAATCTAGTCCATAGCAAATGTGCTCCAAAGTAACTGCTGCTATTGCAAACTGTACCTGGTAAAATTGTGCTGGTTAGTGATATATAAGCTTAAGGAAGCATGCAGACTTTCCACATTCTCTAAATTTATTCCAAGATAGATATTCTGGTGTTCTAAAAGAGAGAGATATAAAAAGTGAATGTTTTCTTAGTTTAATTAAATTATATTGTAAATTCTCTTGTGTTGAGAAGTATGTGACTATTGTGTAAAGTCCTTCATATGTGCTTAATATTTATTCCTAACAAAATGAATTATTTGATAAAAAAAAACTGAGATATCTCATATAGATGAAGGTCTTCCCACATACCTTGCATTCACAGGGGTTCTCTCCTGTAAGAATTCTCTGAGGTTGAGCAATTTCATATCCACAAATTAAAGTCTCTTTACATTTTTATACTGCATTTATATGATTTTCCATCTGCATGAATTTTCTTTTGCTTATTAGGATGGCTTCCTTGACTAAAGACGTTCTCACATTCCTTTCATCCATAATGATTCATACCAGTATAAATTGACTAAAATTTAGTAAGTTGTGAGTTATATCTAAAAGCCTTCCCACATTGTTGCATTCAAAGAACTTCTCACCAATATAAATAGCCTGCTCTCGAGGGACTTGTCAATGCACACTAATGGTTTTCCCATTTTACTCCATGTATAGAGTTTTTGAAAACATATTCTGATGTTAAGTAAAATTTCCAAACACCATATGGGCTTAATTGCATTTCTTATATTCCTAAAGAGTCTCACCAGTATGAATTCTCTAATATGTAGTAATGATAGAATTAGTTCTAACCATCTTCTTATATTTCTTTCATTCATCAAGTTTCTCACTAGTATGATTTCTCTAATATTCAGCAACTTGTCCACATACAAGAGAAGTTTTCCCACAATCCTTAAATTTATAAAGTTTATTACCAGCATAAATGATCTGATTTTCTGAAGAGCTCAATCAGGTGTAAAGACATTTTTATATTCCCTACATTCATGAAATTTCTAACTTGCGTGAATACTCTGATGTTGAATAAGTTGTCCAAATACAAGGAAGGCTTTATTGCATTTCTTATATACATAAATCTTCTCAACAGTATGAGTTCTCTAATATATATTAAGGAACGAATACTAAACATCCTTCCACATTTCTTATATTTGTCAGGTCCCTCACCAGTATGAATTCTCTGATATTGACTGACTTATTCACACACAATAAAGGATTTTCCACATTCCTAACATTAATAAAGTTAATAAACAATGTAAACTCTTATTTTCAGAACAAAGCCAATTAGTTGTAAATACCTTCCCATATATCTTATATTCATAGGATTTCTTACAAGTATGAATTCTCCACTGTTAACAAAATTGTCCAAACAAACAACAGCTTTTTCACATTCTTAACATTCATAAAATTTCTCATAAATATAAATTCACTATGGTGTGGCAAGGACTGAATTCAATGGAAATATCTGATATTCTTTACATTCAGTATTTCTCACAGTATGAGTTCTCACGGAAGTTCAGTAAATATATATATATATATATATATATATATATATATATATTACTGAAGGTCATCCCACATTCTTTGTGAGCACACCATTTTTAATCAGAACAAATTTTCTCACACTTTCAAAATGGTTTCATTTATGATATTACTCAAATAGAGTTTCTAAGTTATGTGGTATATGACAAGAAAATGTCTATAAGTGGCCACTATTGTAGATAATTATTTAAGAAAAGTACTCCTTCTCAAACTTGCTCTCACACTTTCAGACATTTCTAAAAACAGAGGCCTCAAGATCAAGCTTATTACTTCTTAATTTGCTTCCCTAATTCTTGAATCACATATTTAGGGATGATGCTACAGAATTCTGGGTCCAAAAGATGTTGTGGTGATGGAAAATGACCCGGAAATAGACTAGCATATCTGTAACGGCAGTCTCAGAAAAAAATAGTATTACTAATAGCATAGTTTTGTTCAGCTTATTATTTAAACCCTTCCAACATTGTTTTAGACACATAATTTTTTGTATGAATTTCCTTCCAATTAAAAATGCCTGCAATTGGGCTGGGTGTGGGGGCTCATTCTGGGTGTGTACACAGAGGTAGAGGATTGCCTGAGGCCAGGAGTTTGAGGCCAGCTTGTGCAATAAAGTGAGACCACATTGCTACAGATAATTTTTTAAAATATAGCTGGGCATGGTGGTGCATGCCTGTACTCTCAGCTACTCAGGAAGCTGAGGCAGGAGGATCACTTGACTCCAGGAGCTTGAGGCTGCAGTGAGCAATGATAATGCCACTGCACTCTAGCCTGGGTGACAGGGTCAGATGCTGTCTTTTAAAAATATATCCACAATTATTTTCTCCTGGCACTGAACATTTACTAGATTGATTATGTAAAACTTAAAAGATAAAAATGAAATTATGCAGAAAAGCATTTGTATTAATTTCACAGGGCTGTTGTAATGAATTACCACATGGTGGCTTAAAACAACAAGTTTATTCTTCCACAGTTGTAGAGGCCAAAAGTCTGAGATCAAGGTATCTGTACGGTTGCACTCCCTCCAAAGTTCTAGGCATGATTTTTCCCTACCTATTCCAGCTCCTGGTAGCTGTTGGCATTCCTTGTGACTGCATCACTCCAATCTGTGCTTCTATCTTCACATGGTTACCTCCTCATCTCTGTGTGTTTTTCGGTCTCTTATAAGGATACATGTCATTGAATTTAGTGCCCACTCTGGTACCCCCAAATGATCTCATCTTACTGTTGTAACTTAATTACATTTGTAGAGACACTTTTTCCAAATTAGGTAACATGAACAGGGTCCAGATATTAGGACATGGACATATCTTTTTCAGGGGACACACATTCAAACAACTAAAGCATTCAATAAAGTTCAGCAAATAATTCTGATTAAAAATGACTCTGGAAAATTCCTTTACTTAGTAAAATTACACATTTAAAACCTACAGTACACATTAATGTGATATAGAAATTTTCAATACATTACGTTTAAGACTGAAAATAAGATAAGGATGCCAACCATCACCTCTACTATTTAATGCAGTACTGTAGGTCCTAACCCCACTATTATTAGGAAAGAAAAAACAAAAAAAGGTAGAGATAAAACTATCATCATTTACTATCGATGAAATAATTTATTTAAGAATACCAACACAAGCAATGGTCTGGGTATGGTGGCGCATACCTGTAATCTTAGCACTCTGGAGGCTGAGGAGGGAGGATGGCTTGAGGTCAGGAGTTTGAGACCAGCCTGAGCAAGAGCAAGACCCCTGTCACTACTAAAAAATACAAAGAAATTAGCTGGACAACTAAAAATATATACAGAAAAAATTAGCTGGGCATGGTGGTGCATGCCTGTAGTCCCAGCTACTCAGTAGGCTGAGGCAGATGGATTGCTTGAGCCCAGGAGTACACCTGTAATCCCAGCACTCTGAGAGGACGAGGCGGAAGGATCACTGAAGGTCAGGAGTTCAAAACCAGCCTGAGCAAGGGAAAGACCCCGTCTCTACTAAAAATAGAAAGAAATTAAGTGGCCAACTAAAAACATATATAGAAAAAATTAGCTGGCCATGGTGGCACAAGGCTATAGTCCCAGGTACTCAGGAGGCTGAGGAGGATTGCTTGAGCCCAGGAGTTTGAGGTTGCTGTGAGCTAGGATGATGCCACGGCACTCTAGCCAGGGCAACAGAGTGAGACTCTGTCTCAAAAAATATAAATAAATAAAATAAAATTAGCAGTCAAAAGTTTGTTTCTTAAAAACACTCAGAAAATTGACAGGCCGGGCACAGTGGCTCACGCCCATAATCCTAGCACTCTGGGAGGCTGAGACTGGAGGATCGCTCAAGATCAGGAGTTCGAGACCAGCCTGAGCAAGAGCGAGACCTCATCTCTACTAAAAATAGAATGAAATTAGAAAAACAACTAAAAATGTATACAAAAAATTAGCCAGGCCGGGCGCAGTGGCTCACGCCTGTAATCCTAGCACTCTGGGAGGCCAAGGCGGGCAGATAGCTCGAAGTCAGGAGTTCGAAACCAGCCTGAGCTAGAGTGAGACCCTGTCTCTACTATAAATAGAAAGAAATTAATTGGGCAACTAATATATATAGAAAAACTTAGCCAGGCATAGTGGAACATGCCTGTAGTCTCAGCTACTCAGGAGGCTGAGGCAGCAGGATTGCTTGAGCCCAGGAATTTGAGGTTGCTGTGAGCTAGGCTGATGCCACGGCACTCACTCTAGCCTGGGCAACAAAGTGAGACTCTGTCTCAAAAAAAAAAAAGAAAAGAAAAAATTAGCCGGGCATGGTGGTGCATGCCTGTAGTCCCAGATACTCGGGAGGCTGAGGCAGGTGGATCGCTTGAGCCCAGGAATTTGAGGTTTCTGTGAGCTTGGTTGTTGCCACAGAACTTTAGCCTGGGCAACAGAGTGAGAGTCTGTCTCAAAAAAGAAAAGAAAAGTAAATTGACAAATCAACAATAACAAAAAAGAGAAAAGGCATAAATAACTAATGTAATGACTGAAAAAGAACATCATTACTACAAACATTGCATATGTTCAACAGATAACAAAGAATGTTATGAATAATTTCATAGTAACACTTTTGAAAAATTAAATGAAATGATGAAATTCTTAGAAAATATGTCTTATCAAACTGACTTAATTAATAGAAAACTTCACAGAGTTATAATATTAAAGAATTTGAATCAGTAGTGAAATATCTTTCATTAAAAAACTCAAAATCAAATGGCCTCACTCATGAGTTCTGTCAAACATTAAAGAAAAGTAAATCATTTCAATCATATACAAGCTCTTCCAAGTAGTAGAAAAAAAGGAACACTCCCTAAGTGATTTTCCACTGCTAGAATGACTTTGATAGTAAATCCTAATTTTAGAAAAACACACAAAAGAAAAAGCCAGTCTAATATCATTAATGTATACAAATGCAAAAAATTCCCTGTTAATTATTATCAAATGAAATCCAGTAGTACATAAAAAATAATACAGCATAAGTAAGTAGAATTTCTCCCAGGGATATGAGGTTAACATTATAAAAGCAATCAATGTATATGTAATAATGAAGTAAAAGGAAAATCATATGATTATGTACATGCAGGAAAGTATTGATACAATTCAACATCCTTTCATGATTTTAATGTAATCCTAACTAATCTTAAGAGCCTTAATAGATCTTAGTTGTATCCTCAGGAATAGTAGAGAATATTTTTAACTTTATTAAGAGTATTCTGGGGGGAAAAAAGCTAAAGCATACATTATACTTAATGGTGAAACTATGAAAACTTTCCCTTTGAAATCGAGAGCAAGACAGGGATGTCTGCTATCATCACTTTTAATCATCATTGTATTGTTCCAAAGATCCCAACCAGTGTATATGGCAAAAGATATAAAGGATATAAGGAGTTCATTTGGCATTCTCCAAGTGAGAAGAAGAAAGAAGAAGGAGGAGGAGGAGGAGGAGGAAGAAGGAGGAGGAAGAAGAAGGAGAAGAGGAAGAGGAAAAAACAGAAGAGGAAAAGGTAAGAACAGAAGAAGAAGAAGAAAAGGTATAAGGAGTAGAAATAAAGGAATAGAACTCTCTTTACCTAGAGTTGATTTAATTATGAACATTAGAATATCCAGAAAAATCTACAGAAAATCTAGTAGGATTAATAGCAAGTTTTCTGGATACACAAGTCCATATTCACCAAAGGTCATTTATGAGAAAAACAAACCTGTTTTTGTTGTTACTTGGAAGCAATCTCAGTGTTAACTCTGAGAAGTCACCTTGTCATTCTAAAAAGGATTAATACAATCCAGAAACATATTTAGAGACATTTAATAAGAAACAGAAAGTAAAACTTCTGGTGTTTCATCATCAATAGGCAATCATAAAGAAGAATGAAAAGAAGAATGGGGAAAAATATCAGGAAAATTGTTGTTAAAGGAAGTCTATGTTACATTTTGTTTTCTGTTTGTTTTAATTTTCACTTTTCTGTTTTATTTTTCATGCTTTCATGCTACATTTTTAGTTATTATACCATGTTTTTGAGTGTATCTCTTTGTATCACTTTTTTAGCGGTTGTTCTATACATAGCATAACAAAGTCTACTGGTATTGACATTTTACCAGTTCAAAGTGAAATATAAACACCTTAGCTCCCTTTATCCTCTGATTTATAATTTCTTAACTATTTCCTCTGTATACATCTAAAGCCACATCAGACAGGGTTATAATTTTTTTCAACTGCCGAACACAATTTAGAAAACTCAAAAGTAGGAAAGCCTATGTTGTTTACCCATATTCTTGTTGACTATAGGTTTTTGTTTCCCTTCCTGATGTTCCAAGTTTCCTTCTTTTGTTGTTTTAACCATTCTTTTAGGATAGGTCTGCTGGTGACAAATGCTCTTAGTTTTCCTTCACCTGAAAATCTCTTGATTTCCCCTTCATTCTTGAATGATATTTTGGCTGGTATAAAATTCTGTGTTGACAGTTCCTTGAACACCTGAAAAATGCTGTGGCACTCCCACTGATTTCCATGGTTTCTGAAGAAAAATCTACTGTTGGCTGGGGCCAGTGGCTCTCACCTGTAATCCTAGCACTCTGGGAGGCCGAGGTGGGCAGATTGCTCACGGTCAGGAGTTTGAAACCAGCCTGAGCAAGAGCGAGACCCCATCTCTACTATAAATAGAAAGAAATTAATTGGCCAAATAATATATAGAGAAAAAATTAGCCAGGCATGGTGGCACATGCCTGTAGTCCCAGCTACTCAGGAGGCTGAGGTAGGAGGATCACTTGAACCCAGGAGTTTGAGGTTGCTGTGAGCTAGGCTGATGCCATGGCACTCACTCTAGCCTGGGCAACAAAGCAAGACTCTGTCTCAAAAAAAAAAAAAAAGAAAGAAAAATCTACTGTCATTTGAATTGGTTTTCTCCGCTCATGTAATTTGTCATTTTGCTCTCACTGCTTTCAAGAATTTTTGTTTTTGTCTTTGGTTTTCAAAAGTTTGGCATGAATTTATTTTGGTTTATTCTATTTGGAGTTTCCTCATTTTCTTGAATCTGTAAATTTATATCTCTTGCCAAAATTAGGACATTTTCAGCCATTGTTTCTCAAGTATTTTTTAGTCTTGCTGTCTTTCATGTTTCCTTCTAGAATTCTGATGACATGAATATTAGATATTTTGTTATAGTCCCAAAGGTTCCTGAGGTTCTGTTCATTTCTTTTTTTAGTCTATTTTCTCTCTGTTGTTTAGGTTGGGTAATTTCTATAATTTTGTCTTCTAGTTCACTTATTTCCTCCTCTGTCCCTTCCATTCTGCTGCTGAGCAACAGAATGAGATTTGTATTCACCTACTGAGATTTTATTTCATTATTGTATTTTCCAGTTCTAAAATTCCCATTTAGTTCTTCTTTTTATTATCTATTTGCATTCAAATGTTTCATTTGTTCCAAGCACATCTTTGTTTCTTTTTTTTTTTGAGACAGAGTCTCACTCTGTTCCCTGGGCTAGAGTACCGTGGCATCAGCCTAGCTCACAGCAACCTCAAACTCCTGGGCTCAAGCAATCCTCTTGCCTCAGCCTCCCAAGTAGCTGGGACTACAGGCATGCACCACCATGCCCAGCTAATGTTTTTCTATATATTTTTAGTTGGCCAATTAATTTCTTTCTATTTTTTTAGTAGAGACGGAGTCTCACTCTTTCTCAGGCTGTTTTCAAACTCCTGACCTTGAGCAATCCGCCCACCTCAGCCTCCCAGAGTGCTAGGATTACAGGCGTGAGCTATTTCACCTGGCCTTTAATTGTTTCTTAAAGTATTTTTACTATGGCTGCTTTAAAATCTTTGTCAGATAATTCTGTTAATAATATCTCTGTTGGCCAGGCGCGGTGGCTCACACCTGTAATCCTAGCTCTCTGGGAGGCCGAGGTGGGCGGATCGTTTGAGCTCAGGAGTTCAAGACCAGCCTGAGCAAGAGCGAGACCCTATCTCTACTATAAATAGAAAGAAATTAATTGGCCAACT
>VSMD01120136.1:0-52574 GCA_008750895.1 Mirza zaza
CACTCGAATGTTTATAGCAGCACAATTCATAATTGCAAGGCTGTGGAAACAGCCCAAGTGCCCATCAATCCAAGAGTGGATTAATAAAATGTGGTATATGTATACCATGGAGTACTATTCAGCCCTAAGAAACAACGGTGATATAGCACATCTTGTATTTTCCTGGTTAGAGCTGGAACCCATACTACTAAGTGAAGTATCCCAAGAATGGAAAAACAAGCACCACATATACTCACCAGCAAACTGGTATTAACTGAGCAGCACCTAAGTGGACACATAGGAACTACAGTAATAGGGTATTGGGCAGGTGGGATGGGGGAGGGGGAAGGGTGTAAACATACATAATGAGTGAGATGTGCACCACCTGGGGGATGGTCACGCTGGAAACTCAAACTTGTAGGGGGAGGGGGGAACAGGCATTATTTGAAACCTTAAATTTTGTACCCCCATAATATGCTGAAAAAAAACTAGGAGTAGATTCTTATAAACAATAATAAATGGAGATGAAAATGGAATAAATCTTCAAAGTGCTGAGGGAAAATAATTGTCAATTCTATGCTCATCTAAATTCTCATTTAAGGCTAAGGGTGAAGTAAAGCTATTTTCAGCCATACAAAGGTTTAGAAAAATTGTCACACATATAAAAGCTTTAAAGAACTACCAAATGATTGTATTTGGACAACAAATAAAAGAGGAAAGGTACAGGATGTAGCAAATAATGGTAAGCAAAAACAATGCTGAAACATTTTTTAAGTCTAAGTAATTATTAATTGTAAAAAGTAAATAATTATTTCGTTTTTAAAAAGAATGCCATAAAACAACATGAAGGATATGGAAAGAATATTTTGAAGGGAAGATGGTCAAATAAAGGTTATTATCTTGTCTTGGAAGAAGATACTGATTGTCTTTAGTTTTGTTTGTTTGTTTTTAGAAAAGTTAAACAGTATGTATGTTACAAATATAAGGATGAATAAAATAAAATCCACCAAAACAGTAAAGCAAAACAAAAGAAACATGGAAATCTAAAAATCTGGCAGAAAGCAGGAAAGAAAATAAAAAATAAAAGAACAAAACATAGTATTGTAAATTGAAATTGGTAGAATGTAGAGAAAATGTATCAGCAATTCACAATATAAAATTAATTAAATTTGTCTATTAAGAAATAGAACATTTTACATTGTTAATATGAACAAAGTCAAGCAATATGCTGTTTAAAAAAGACACAATTAAGGGAAAAGCAAACTCTTAAGGTTCACAATGAAAGGATGGAAACACACATAATAGGTAAATACTAATTGAAATAAAGGTTTTGGAACAATGTTAATATCAGACAGTGTAGAATTTAAGCCCCCCAAGCAGTCATGAGGATATGGATGGACATGTGTCATTATATAAAGCAAAATTTAAAAAAGAGAACAAATTTAAAGTTGTATACATCTAACAATAATCAAAATATGCAAAGGAAAAATAGTCTGTTTTAAAAAGAAAAACGCAGTTGTAAGTCTTTGGGAAGAGGTGAGTGGAATAGATCTAGGGATGGGGACAAACGGGATTTCTACAACATCTGTAATGAGAAATATGACAAAATATTATCAGTTGTCACACCTGGTGTGTGGGTATACAAGTGTTAATTATTTTTGGACTTTATTTTTAAAACTTCTTTAAAAGAAAGAAAAAAGCAAATGTAGAAACAACAGGGTTTATAAACCAGACAACAGTAGAGTTGAAAGAAAACCACAAAGCACTTACCTAAGGAGTTGGTTGATGGTGCTAAAACACACACGTACACGAAAACATGAGGGCAATCATTAGAATTTGGGTCCCTAATCTTTCAGCTTCAACCACTGTCACCTCCTTCTCAGGAGTTGAAGCCCAGGCCCGGGGAGACGTCACAGAGCTGGTGATGGTGCTGAAGACCACTGTCACCAGCTAACACAGCCTTTCAATCTCTTTCAAACCCTCTTTCAGGGGTTTAATTTTTAGTAGACAGATGCTATTCCTATTGTCCTTGTTCCTCCTTCCCTTCTTTCCGCTCTCCCCTTTATCTTTATTATTTTCCCTTTCTGCCACTCATCATTTCCTCTATTTTTTTTTCTTTTTCCCAGCCACTTTGGAAACTTGTTTGTTACCAATATATGATTCTAAACCAGCACTAGGTGACTTTATCTATTGCTTAGTATTCATATGAACTGATAAGATTTCTCTTTCCTCCAAAGCATTTACAATCTAGGGAAATGTTACTAACGGGAAGCTAAATGTTTTTTTTTTTTAGAAACAAGAGAATACTTACTATAATCTCTTCCGGATCCCTCTGGAAACACAGAAAAAACAAAGAAAAATAAGTCTGGATTTTCTATTTCTTTATCCTCCTGCCCCCAGATTTTCTGTTTCTGTAGTTTTGGTATCATTATAGAAAATTACCGAGTCAACATCCTCAAATATCTAAGCAGGCAAGAAACTGGAGGCAAAATCTCTTCATGGCTTAATTTATGAGTTAAATGACATAAAAAAGCAAGCTAAAGGTAACTGAGGTAAATATGTGTAGTAAGAAGAAATAATAAACTATGTATGGAAACATTCAAACAGAAGAGTATATTAATTATAAATAGGTTGAGGCCAAACAAGAGAGGAAATGATAAAATATTTACTTAGCTGATTGAGAATTCAAAATCAATGAAAATATGGCAAATTATAATGAATACATATGCATATATTTATTGTGATTGGATGTGCATTCTGTGATCTGATACTTGTTTCTTAGTGATGTCATGGAAATGGATTTTATAAAAGATCTGGAGAGAGACCAAGCAAATTTATCACTATTGTTTTCATAAAAGTGCAGAAGTACAAAAGTAAATATTAGCATTGATACTCTGTAGTCAATCTAAATTATGTTGCATGGCAGTATCATTTGATATTTCACTAAAGTGTAGTTAAAGGTCTACCCAGAAATACAAAGACAGCATGTATTTTTTTCCTCAGCATCTTTTCTGAAAACAAGTGATTTCCTTCCATGTTTGGTTGTCATTGGGATGGGAATTAAGTCCAAAACACATAAAACACTCTCTGTTTTATAATAATGTTACTTATTTCCTATGTTTCTATGGGGATTTTATAAATAAAAAGTACCACTGAGATGCTGAGCACTTTCATCTGCTTCACTTGCAATTTCTCCTAAAAACTTTCATGTACTACACTTACATTTGCTATAAAAATTAATATTAAGGATAAATTTAGTTATTTCAAAATTTTTGAATTATCATGGCAACTTTAATATCGACTTTAGTATGATAGGCTTAAATTCAACTAAGTGTTGAGTACTAAAGTTCATGTATCTAAACCAACATAATGACCTTACCTAATATTTTACTGCCAGAAGATTTCTGTATTCTCACGTTGACTGGCAAATGTATATTTCTATGTCCAGAAATGATAGAGGGAAGAGGTAGAGCTTGGGAACTTAGAAACTTAGGATGACTGGGATATATAGGACCACCTTAGAGAGGACTTGAAAGTCAGAGAAATAAATGATCATTTGCCTTTATGAATTTTAAGTTATGGCCTACTCAAACAATAATAAAATGTTTACTGATTTAAGTTTTTCTCTAAAAATGCAAGAGGATCCCAGAATAGAAGGACACTAAGATTGTAGGCTATACACTAAAGACTCATAACCAGGACATTAAAAGTTAAGATATTACTAATTTGTATAAGAATAAACTCCCTAACTACCTGAAATTTGGAGCCAGACAATTCTAAGTTCCTATCCAGGTTGAGTCACTTGCAAGCTTTGTGGCCTTGGGAACGTCATTAACATTTTTCAAGCAAAAGTTTCTCTTCTGTAATTTATGGATAACAATGTACAGTAAACTACTTTATTCCTTTAAGAACTACTTAATAAGGATCTCCCTAACTGTGGTGAGGAGAATAGACTATAAGAGGGCAAGAGGGGTGGTAGCAAGGAAACCAGTTAGGAGGTGAGATGTGGTTCTTGGGCTAAGATTGTCATGGTGGTGAAAACTAGTCTGATTTGAACATAATCTGAAAGTATGAATGATAGGATTTGATGGTGGCTTAGACAAAGATGATGAGAGAAAGGAGATAAAGATGACTTCAAGTTAGAAGAATGTCTGAGCAGTTAGGTGAATACCAGTGCTAGTGGCTATGTGTACAAAGGATTAAGACTTGAGTTTTAGACCTGTAGAGAGTGAGATGCCTTTCATATATATTTAGGACCACTGTGTTATGATTGTACAGGCTGTTCGCTGCAAAAGTGTTACAGGAACTGAAATCTCCAACAGTGTCCTTGTGGGACTGCATCCACCTGGAGGAAGGAGTACGTTTACCTAATATGCAGCAAAGCAACCCATGGGATAGTGGAGGTCTTGGACAGCCAGGGAAGGATTTTTGGGTGTTTCATTTTTGTGTGGCTGACAGGATTGTGTGTAGATATAAAATAATATATTAATATATAAAATAAAATAAAATGAAAAATGTCCATCAGCGTGACTAGCACATAATATTGTGTGTAGTTTTATTTTGCTTTTCTATGTACCCTTAAATTCCTAACATTGAGGTAGGTTCTTGCACTGGTTAACCCTTTGCACTTGCTCGCTTTTTTCTCATTATCCACTTGACATTATCCACACTCGACATCTGAGTGCAAAGGGTTAAATGTGGTGCTCTGATTAACTGTTACTAAGGAGGATTGTTTCCCATGAAACAGGAGATGTAAATGACAATAGTAGACAATAGCAGCAATTCTTTGTGCCCTTGGAATTTGATTATACAAGTTGTACCTTAGCATGATGACTTTTTAGAGACTTATTCCTTGATTTGTTAACATTTATATTAAGAAGGGCATATTGAGTAGTTAACATTTGCGATATTTGGCATGGTGAGTTCCTCTTACATACTCATTAGTTTTTTTCAATTTTACCTTTATGGAGGTAAAATTGATATAAAATGTATATATATACAAGATGTACAATATGATGTTCTGATATACATATATATTGTGAAGTGATCACCCACTCAAGTTAATTAACATATCCACCATCTCATATAGTTACCTTTATTTTTCTTTTTGTGATGAGAATACCCTCTTAGTAAATTTCAGGTATATAATACATTATAGTCACCATACTGTACATTGGGTCTCCAGAAATTATTCATTTTATAACTGCAAGTTTGTACTCTTTAGCCAATATCTTCCCATTTCCCTCACCCTCTCTGGTTCTACTCTGGTTCCACCCTCACTTCTACTCTGTTTTTTCTGAACTTGACTTTTTTAGGTTGCAAATATACATGACATCATCCAGTATTTGTGGGATCCTTTCTGTTCCTGTTAATTTCGCTTAGTATAAGGTCTTCCAGGTTCATCCATATTGACACAAATGGCAGAATTTCTTTCCTTTCCTAAGGATGAATAATATTCCATTGTGTGTGTATATATATGTGTGTGTGTATATATACCACATTTAAAAAAATCCATTATCCAATAATGAACATTTAGGTTGTTTCCATATGTTAGCTATTGTGAAAAATACTGCAATGAACATAGTAATGCCAATATTTCTTTAATATAATGATTTTAATTTATTTTGAATATATATCCAGAAGTGGCATTGCTGAATCATATGGTAGTAGTTCTATTTTTAGTTTATTGGAGGAACCACAGTACTGATTTCCGTGATGGCTGTACCAATTTACATTTCCAACAACAGCACACAATGGTCCCTTTTCTCCATATCCTTGCCAACACTTGTTACCTTTTGGCTTTTTGAATGCATCCTAACTGAAGTGAAGTGGTATCTCATTGTGGTTTAGATTTTCATTTCCCTAATGATTAGTGATGTTGAGTACCTTTTTATTTACTAGTTGGCCATTCATATATCTTCTTTGGGAAAATATCTGTTTAGGTCCTTAGCCTATTTTTCAATCAGGTTGTTTTCCTGCTATTGAGTTGTATGAGCTCCTTGTATATTTTGTGTATTGCTACAGTTTGAATCTCCCCTCCAAAACTCATGTCGAAACTTATTCCCAAATGTGACGATATTGAGAGTTGGGGCCTTTAAAAGGCGATTGTATAATAAGGATTCTGCCCATATGAATGAATTAATCCATAATAGATTAATGGGTTAATACATTAATGGATTATTATGGGAGAGGAACTAGCGGCTTATGAGGAAGGGAGACCTGATCATAGCATGTTAGCATGCTTAGCCCCTCGTGATATGATGCCTTGCACGACTTTGAGAACCTGCTCAGAGTCCCCACCAGCCAGAAGGCCCTCACCAGATGTGCTACCTCAAATTTGGACTTCTCATCTTCTGTCACTGTAAGAAATAAATTTCTTTTTATAAATTACCCAGTTTCAGGTATTCTGTTATAAGCAACAGAAAATAGACTCAAACAAATATTAATCACTTATTAGATATATGGTTTGCAAATATTTTCTCCCATTCTGTGGGTTGGATTTTTATTTTGTTGATTGTTTCTTGTGCTGTGCAGAAACTTTTTTGTTTCATGAGGTCTCACTTACATTTTTGCTCTCATTGCTGTGTTTTTGGTGTCTTATACAAAAAATGATTGCAAAGCCCAACATCATGGAGCTTTCCCTGTTTTCTTATAAGAGATTTACAGTTAAAGTCTTATATTTAAGTCTTTAATTCATCTTGAGTTTATTTTTGTGTATGGTGTTTAAGGACTAATTTCTTTTTTATTTTTGTACATGGATATCCAGTTTCCCCAATGCCATTTATTGAAGATACTATTCTTTCCCTATGTGTATTCTTGTTACTTTTGTTAAACATTAGTTGATTGTATATATGTGGATTTATTTCTGGAATTTCCATTTTGTTCCTTTGGTACTGTTTTGATTACTATAGCTTTGTTGTATTTTTTGAAGTGAGGTAGTGTGATGTCTCCAGCTTTGTTCTTCTTGCTCAAGATTGTCTTGGCTATTTGAGGTCTTTTGTGGTTCCATATGAATTTCTGGATTTGTTTTTTTACTTCAGTGAAAAACGCCATCAGAATTTTGATAGAGATTTCATTGAAACTTTAGATCACTTTGTTTAGTATGGATATTTTCAGAATGATAATTCCTCCAATCATTGAACACAGGATGTCTTTCTTTCTATTTGTTTTTGTCTTCTTCAATTTCATTCATCAACGTTTTATTGTTTTCAGTGAGCATATTTTTCACCTCCTTGGTTAAATTTATTCGTAAGTATTTTTTTTTTTGTAGCCATTGTAAATGGAATTGCTTTCTTGTTTTGGATAATTCACTGTTAGTGTATAGAAATGCTCCTTATTCTCGTATGTTGATTTCATACCCTGCAACTTTACTGAATTTTTTTATTTATCCTAACAGGTTTTTGGTGGAATCTTTCTAGTTTTCTTTAACAATAAAATATTGCATGGCTGGATACTTTCTGTATAGCCTTCATATATAAGATCGTACCATCTCCCAAAAGATAATTTATTTCCTTCTTTCTGATTTGGAAGACTTTTATTTCTTTCTTCTGCCTAATTGCTCTGGCTAGGACTTCCAGTAGTATGTTGAATAGAAGTAGTTAGAGTGGGCATACTTGCCTTGTTCCTTATCATAGAATAAAAGCTTTCATTTTTCACTATTGAATAGGATGTTAGTTTTAGGCTTGTTGTATATGGTCTTCATTATGTTTAGGTACTTTCTCTCTATACCTAATTGCTGAGATTTTTTTGTTATGAAAGGCTGTTGAATTTTGCAAATAGTTTTTCTGCATCCATCAAGATGATAATAATTTTTCCCTTCATTTTCTATCCCATTTATTGATTTGTATAGGTTGAACCATTTTTGTACCCCAGGGATTATGGTTCATGATCATCTTAATGAGTTGTTGAACTCAATTTGGTAGTATTTAATTGAAGATTTTTGCATCTATATTTATCAAGGATATTGGACTGTAATTTTCTTTCCATGTAAACTGGCTTTGGTATCAGGGTAGTGTTGGCCTGGTAAAAAGAGTTTGGAAGTGTCCATCTTCTTCAGTTATTTGAAGAGTTTGAGAAGAATTGGTATTAATTCTTCATTAATTGTTTGGTAGAATTTGCCTGTGAAGCCATGTGGTTGTGGACTTTTCTTTGATGGGAGATTTTTGTATTACTCATTTAATTTCTTTACTAATTATAAGTCTGTCCAAATTTTATGTTTCTTTATTATTCAGTCTTAGGAAGTTGTATGTGTTTAGGAATTTACCAATTTTTTCTAGGCTATCTAATTTGTTGATGTGTAATTGATCACAGTTGTCTGTTACGATCTTTTGTATTTATGTGCAATCAGTCCTTTAGTCTTTTCATCAGACTTTAGTCTTTTCTGTCATTTCTGATTCTATTTATATGAGTCCTCTCTTTTTTTTAAGTCTAGCTGAAGGTTTGTCCATTTTGCTTATCTTTAAAAAAATTCAGTGTAATTGATTGCCTCTATTGTTTTTCCAGTCTCTATTTCATTTACTTCTTCTCTGACCTTTGTTATTTCTTTCCATCCACTAACCTTGGGCTAGGTTTGTTCTTCTGTTTCTAGTTCCTTGAGGTATAATGGTAGGATGTTAATTAAGATGTTTCTTTTTCCTTCATGCAATATTTTTGCTGTAAACTTCCGTCTTAAAACTGCTTTAGCAACATCCTATAAGTTTTGTTATGTCATGTTTTCATTTTCATTGGTTCAGGATACTTTCTAATGTCACTTTTGATTTCTCCTTTGATCCTTTGGTTGTTCAAGAGGGTGTTTAATTTTCACAAATTTGTGAATTTTCCAGTTTTCCCCCTGTTACTGATTTTTAGTTTAATAACATTGGAGTCAGAAAAGATACTTCATATGATTTCAATCTTCTTAATTTTGTTGAGACTTGCTTTGTGGTCTATCATATGATCTATCCTCAGAACATTCTAGATGCACTTGAGAAGAATGTGTATTCTGCTGCTGTTGTATGGAATGTTCTGCTGCTGTATGTTTATTAGGTCCATTTGGTCTATAAATAAGTTGAAGCCTAATGTTTCCTTTCTTATTAATTTTCTGCGTGGATAATTTATTTATTAGTGAAAACAGGTATGGAAGTCCCTATTATTATTATTGTATTGTTACCCTTTTCCCTCTTCAATTCTGATAATATTTGCTTTATACATTTATGTACTCTCATGTTGGGTTCATATATAATTATTATATTCTCTTGAGGAATAGATCTTTTATCATTATGTAATGGCCTTTCTGTCTTGGTACAGTTTTTGATTTAATGTCTATTTTGTATAATACAAGGATAGCCACTCTTACTCTTTTGTTTTCCATTTGCATGGAATGTCTCTTTCTATCTCTTCACTTTCATTCTATACATGTCCTTAAAGCTGAAGTGAGTCCCTTGTAGGCAGCATATATCTGAATAGTATTTTTCTCTATCCATTCTCCACTCTATGTCTTTTCTTTAAATCAGCATATTATGAGGGTACAAATGTTTAGGTTACCTATATTGCCTTTGCCCCACCTGAGTCAGAACTTCAAGGGTGTCCATCCCCCAGAGGGTGCACGGTGCACCCATTAGGTGTGAATATACCCATCTCCTCCTGCCCCTCCCATCTTCCCGACACCCAGTGAATGTTACTACTATATGTGCTATAAATGTGCACTATATGTGCATATAAGTGTTGATCACTTAATAATAATTTGATGGTGAGTACATGTGGTGCTTGTTTTTCCATTCTTGGGATACTGTACTGAGTAGAATGGGCTTGAGCTCTATCTAGGATAATACAAGAGGTGCTAGATCACCATTGTTTTTTGTGGTTGTGTACTACTCCAAGATATACATGTACAACATTTTATTAATCCATTCATCTATTGATGGGCACTTGGA
Source organism: Mirza zaza (assembly GCA_008750895.1). NCBI lineage: Eukaryota > Metazoa > Chordata > Mammalia > Primates > Cheirogaleidae > Mirza > Mirza zaza. The sequence continues at coordinate 9,891 of VSMD01120136.1, forward strand.
TTGTTTCTACATCTTTGCAATTGTGAATTGTGCTGCTACGAACATTCTAGTGCTGATGACTTTTTAATAGAATGTCTTTTTTTCCTTTGGGTAGATGCCCAATAATGGGACCAAATGGTAGTTCTATTTTTAGCTCTTTGAAGTAATTACTTTCCAGAGAGGTTGTACTAGTTTGCAGTCTCACCAGCAGTGTATGAATGCTCCTGTCTCTTTGAATACACACCAACATTTGTTGTTTGGGGACTTTTTGATAAAAGCCATTCTTACTGAAGTTGAATATCATCTCATTGTGGTTTTGATTTGCATTTCCTTGATGACTAGAGATGTTGAGCATTTGTTCATATGTTTGTTGGCCATTAGTCTATCTTCTTTTGAAAAGATTCTGTTCATGTCCTTTGCCCACTTTTTAATGGGTTGTTTGATTTCTTTCTTGTTGATTTTCCTGACTTCTATATAGATTCAAGTTATCAGCCCTTTATCAGATGTGTAGCATGCGAATATTTTCTCCCATTTTTTAGGTTTTCTGTTGACTCTCATGTTAGTTTCCTTGGCTGTGCAAAAGCCTTTTAATTTGATCAGGTCCCATTTATTTATTTTTGTTGTTGCTGTGATTGCCTTTGGGGTTTTCTTCATAAATTTTTTGCCTAGACCAACATCTATAAGAGTTTTTCCAACATTTTCTTCTAGAATTCTTATAGCTTCACACCTTAGGTTTAAGTCTGTTACCCACTGTGAGGTGATTTTTGTCAGAGGTGAAAGGTGTGGGTCTTGTTTCAGTCTTCTACATGTGGCTATCCAGTTTTCCCAGTACTCTTTGTTGAATAAGGATTCTTTTCCCCAGTGTATGCTTTTGTCTGCTTTGTCAAAGATTAGATGGCTATATGAGAATGGCTTTATATTTGGGTTCTCAGTTCTGTTCCATTGGTCTATGTCTCTGTTCTTGTGCCACCACCATGTTGTTTTGGTCACTATAGGCTTGTAGTATAGCTTGAAGTTTGGTAACTTGATGCCTCACAATTTGTTCTTTTGCTTAAGTTTGTTTTTGCTATACAGGTCTTCTCTTGTTTCATACAAAGTATAGAATTATTTTTTCTAGATCTATGAAAAATAATGTTGCTATTTTAATAGGGATTGAGTCTATAGATCACTTTGGGTAGTATAAACATTTTACTAATGTTGATTCTGCTGATCCATGAGTATGGTATGGCTTTCCACCTGTTTATGTCTTCTACTCTTTCCTACCTCAATGTTTCATAATTCTTGTAGAATTCTTCTTAGTTAAATATATTCCTATGTATTTTATTTTCTTTGTTGCTATTGTGAAAGATATTGAGTTTTTGATTTGGTTCTCAGTTTGACAGATGTTGGCATGTAGGAATGCTACTGATTTGTGTACATTGGTTGTGTAACCTGAGACTTTGCTGAATTTGTTTATCAATTCCAGTAGTCTCATGGCAGAATCTTTGGGGGTTTATAGATATAAGATCATATTGTCAGCAAAAAATGATAGTTTAACCAATTTTGCCCCCATTTGGATGCTCTTGATTTCCTTCCTTGTCTGATTCCTCTGCCTAGTTCTTGCCTGGACTTTCAGTGCTACGTTGAATAGAAGTGGTGATAGATTGAAAATTTGTCTGGTTCCAGTTCTAAGTGGGAATGCATTCAATTTTTCCCCATTCAATATGATGTTGGCTGTGGGTTTTGCATATATGGCTTTTATCATTTTTAGGTAAGTCCCATCTAGTTCTATTTTGATAAGTGTTCTCATCATAAAAGGGTGCTAAATTTTGTTGAATGCTTTTTTTTTTAATGTGTCTATTGAGAGGATCATACAGTTTTTGTTTTTGCTTCTATATATGTGGTGAATTACATTTATAGATTTGCATATGTTGAACCTGCATCTCTGGGATGAAGCCCACTTGGTCATGATGTATCGGTTTTTTTTTTTTTTTTGATAAGCACCTTAATTTGGTTTGCTAGGATTTTATTGAGAATTTTTGCATCTATATTCATAAGGGATATTGGTCTGTAGTTTTATTTTTTTGTTGTGTCCTTTCCTGGTTTTGGTATCAGAGTGATGTTGGCTTTCATAGAATGTGTTGAGGAGGATTCCTTCCTTCTCCATGTTGTGGAATAATTTCTTCAGGATAGGCACCATTTCTCTGTAGGTCTGGTAAAATTCTGGTGTGAAACCATCTGGTCCAGGACTTTTTATATAGGAAAGTTTTTTTATTGCTGCTTCAATTTTGGTACTTGATATTAGTCTATTCAGGAATTCTATTTCTCCCTGATTGAGCCTAGGGAGGCTTTGTGTTTCTAAGAATTTGTCCATTTCCTCGACATTTTCAAGTTTATGTTCATAGAAGTTTTTATATTATTCATGGATGATATTTTGTATTCTGTGGCATCAGCTGTAATTTCTCCTTTTTCTTTTCTGATTGATTAGAGTCCATTCTTTTCTGTTTCTGGTTAAACTGGGAAGAGGTGTATCAATTTTGTTTAATTTTTAAAAGTACCAACTTTTAAAATTAGTTTTCCATATAGCTTTTTTGTTATTGATTTCATTTTATTTCTGCTCTGATCTTTTTTTTTCTTGCTTCCTTTTATTTCATCATATTATGGGGGTACAAATATTGTCAGGGTTACAAATATTGCCCCTGTCCTACCTCCCTCCCCCCTGATGTGCCAGAGATTCAAGTGTGTCCAATCCCTGGGTGGTGCACACCAAACACATTATGTACGTATACACCCTTCTCCTCCTCCCCCCTCCCACCTGCCCACCACCCGATAAAAAGGTTTTTTTCTTTTTTTTGACATTTTGGTTACATTATATATCTTTGCCTCTCCCTAAGAAGGGTTTGAGTTATGCCCTTCCCCTCCAAAATGCTCGCCACATCCCTAAGATTGGGTCTCCCCCACAATTCCTGGTGAACATTACCACCATTTGAGACCCACAGTTTTAATCAGTCAGTACCAATTTGATGGCGAGTAGATGTGGGGCCCATTTTCCATGTCTTGTGTTGCCTCACTTTGGATAACGGGCTTAAATTTAATCCAGGATAGCATAAATGGTGCTAGCTCACTGTCATTTCTTAGGATTTAGTAATATTCCATTGTGAGCATATACCACATTTTAATTATCCACTCATGAATTGCCGGGCACTTGGGTAGTTTCCATGACTGTGCAATAGTGAATTGTGCTGCCATAAACATTCAGGTGCAAATGTCTTTATAATAGAATGTCTTATGCTCTTTTGGGTAGATGCCCAACAATGCTATTGCTGGATCACATGGTATTTCTATTTCTAGCTGTTTGAGGTATCTCCAAATTCTTTTCCACAAAGGTTGCACTAATTTGCAGTCCCACCAGCAGTGTAAGAGTGTTCCTGTCTCTCTGCATCCTCGCCAGCATTTGTTGTTTTGAGATTTCTTGATATAGGCCATTCTTACTGGGGTTGGGTGGTATCTCATTGTGGTTTTAATTTGCATTCTCTAATAATTAGAGATGTTGAACATTTTTTTATATGCTTGCAGGCCATTATTCTGTCTTCTTCGGAGAAGTTTCTTTTCATTTCCGTCACCCATTTCTTGATGGGATTGTTTGATTTTTTCTTGTTAATTCTTTTAAGTTCTAGATAGATTCTTGTTATTAGACCTTTATCAGAGGTGTAGAGAGCAAATATTTTCTTCCACTCTGTGGGTTGTCTATTTGCTCTACTGATGGTTTCCTTGGCTGTGCAGAAACTTTTTAATTTGATGAGATCCCATTTGTTTATTTTTGATGCTGCAGTGATTGCCTTGGGGGTCTTCCTCAAAAATTCTTTGCCTAGACCAATGTCTGATAGGGTTTTCCCAACATCTTCTTATAGGATTCTTAAGGTTTCATGCCTTAAATTTAAGTCTGTTATCCATCTTGAGTGAATTTTTGTGAGAGGTGAGAGATAGGGATCCTGATTCACTCTTCTGCATGTAGCTAACCAGTTTTCCCAGCACCATTTATTGAAGAGAAATTCTTTTCCCCATTGTATATTTTTGTCAGCTTTATCAAAGATTAGATTACCGTATACTGATGGTTTCATCTCTCATATCCCAGATCTATTCCAGATATCCATGTTTCTATTCTTAAGCCAGTAACAGGTTGATTTAACTATTATTGCTTTATAGTACAGCTTGAAGTCAGGAAGACTGATGCCTCTCAGTTTGTTCTTTTTATTTAAGATTGCTTTGGCTATATGAGGTTTTTTCTGGTTCCATACAAAGTGAAGAATTATTTTTCTAGATCTGTAAAGAATGCTGATGGTATTTTGATGGGGATTGCATTGATTCTGTAGATCACTTTAGGTAATATTGACATTAAAATGTCAATGTTAAAACTATATTGATTCTACCAATCCATGAACATGGTAGATTTTTCCATCTGTTTAAATCTTCTGCAATTTCTTTTTTTAGTGTTTTGTAGTTCTCCTTGTATAAATCTTTTGTATCTTTCATTAACTATACTCCTAAATATTTAATTTTCTTTGGGGCTATAGTAAAGGGTACTGCATTTTTTATTTGAGTTTCTGCTTGATGGTTCTTGGCATATATGAATGCTTCTGATTTGTGTATATTGATTTTATAACCTGAAACTTTACCAAATTCAGTTATCAAGTCTAGGAGTCTCTTGGAAGAGTCCATGGGGTTTTCTAGGTATAATATCATATCATCTGTGAAGAGCGAGAGTTTGATTTCATCTGCCCCCACTTGAATGCCCTTAATACCTCTCTTCTGGCTGATTGCTATCGCTAGGACTTCAAGCACTATGACAAGGATGCCCACTATCTCCTCTTCTGTTCAACATAGTGCTTGAAGTTCTGCTCTGATCTTTGTTATTTGTTTTCTTGTGCTGGATTTGGGGTTGGTTTGCTCATCCTTTTCCTGTTCTTTGAGATGATTCCTTAGATTGTTGATTTGTGATCTTTCTCTCTTTTGGATGTAGGCATTTATGGATATAAATTTTCCTCTCAGGACTGCTTAAGCTGTGTCCCACAGATTTTGATAACTTGTGTCTCCTTTATCATTTAGTTTCCTCCTTAACTCAATAATTATTCTGAAGAAGGTTGTTTAGTTTCCATGAATTTCTGTGGAGATGAGAGTTTCTGTAGGAGCTGATTTCTAATTTTATTACACTGTGGTTTGAGAAGATCTATGGTATAATTTTCTATTTTTTAAATATTTCTTGAGACATGTTTTGTGGCCTAGGACATGGTCAATCTTACAGAATGTCCCATGAGCTGATAAGAAGAACAGGTTCAGTGGTTTTGGGGTAGAATGTTCTGTAAATGTAGGTCAGACCCATTTGTTCTAGAGTTCTGTTTACGTCCATTGTTTATTTTCTCTTTGGAGGATCTGTTCTGTCCTGTCAAACGGGTGTTGAAGTCTCCAGCTATTATGGTGATGCTGTTATCATTTTCTTTAGATCAAGTAGGATTTGCTTTGTGAATCTGGTTGCATCTAAGTTAGTTGCACAAAGATTTAGGATTTTATGTCCTCTTATTGAATTGTACCTTTCACCATTATATAGTGATCATCTTTGTCTTTCATTACTTCTTTTGGTTTGAAGAGTAAGTTATCTGAAACCACAACTGGTACTCTAAGTTTCTTTTGGTCTCCATTTGGATAGAACATTGATTTCTATCCCTTCACCTTGAGTCTGAATGCATCCTTGTGGGTTAGATGTGTTTCCTGAAGGCAGCAGATACTTGGTTTGTGCATATTTATCCATTCAGTCATCCTATGTCTCTTTAGTGGGCAGTTCAAGCCATTCACATTTATTGACAGAATTGATAAGTGGGGCAGATTTCTGTTCATACTGTTGAGTTGAACATTGTTGCTTTGTTTACTCTCTTGAGTCATTGAGGTATCTGTCCTTTGACCTTTAGGCTTTGGATGATTTTACACTGGTCAGTGTCCATTGTGTTAATCTGTGTATAAGGCTATTCTGAATACTTCCTGGAGAATAGATCTTGTCTTGATGAATTACTTGAGTCTTTGCTTGTCTGAAAAGGTCTTTATTTCTCCTTCACATAAGAAAATTTGTTTTGCAAGATACACAATTTTATTCTGTTTGAGAAGAATGTGAATGGGGCCCCAGTCTCTTCTTGCTTCTAAGGTCTCAGTTGAGAAGTCTGCTGTTAGTCTGATGGCTTTTCCTTTGTAGATTACTTGCTGCTGTTGCCTTATGGCTTGTAGGAGGGCTTCTTTTGTGTTTACTTTGGCCAGTCTGATGGCCATGTGTCATGATGTCTTCTTGTTTGCCATGAATCTCCCAGATCCTTTCAGCTTCTTTTATCTGGATATCTAGATTTCTAGCAAGACCTGGGGAAATTATTCTTCATTATATTCTCAAATAGTTTATACTACACTTGTGTATTTTCTTCTTCACCATCAAGTATGCCTATGATTCTTATATTAGCCCTCTTCACATAATCTCACATTTTTTTGTAGGCTTTGCTCTTTTATCTTATTTCTCTGCTCTATCTCTGTGACTGACTTGTTTAATTGAACATGTTATCTTCAGTTCCCTAGATTCTTTCTTCTGCTTGATCTAGCCTATTCTTGAGGCTTTCCACTGTCTTTTGTAATTCCTTGATTAAATTTTTCATTGCCAGACATTCTGTTTGATTTTTATTTAATATTTCAACTTATTTAGTGAATTTTTCTTCCATGTCCTGTATTTTTGTGTGTGTGTGTGTGTGTTTTCTTTGTGTTGGGTATCCATTTTCTCTTGCATTTCATTGAGTTTTCTTACAATCCATGTTCAAAATTCTTCTGTCATTTCAGTGTTCCAAATTTGGTTGGTATCCATTGCTAGGGAGCTAGTGTTCTCTTTTGTGGGTATCCTTTCAGATTGCTTTTTCATACTTCTGGAGTTCTTTCTCTGATACCTTCCCATCTGGAACAGCTGTTGCTTCTTACCTTTGGATTTTCATTTAGATAATGACATGCCCAGTTTTGTCTCTAAGCCAGTAGGTGGTGCTTGTGGGTGAGAATCTACCACACCCTGTGTGATGGGTCAGTACATGCAGTAAAAGGATGTACAAATTTACCTCACTATCTGTAGGTGGCACTTGCCAGGAGGAGCAAGGTGCAATGTTGTTTTGGGGTCCTGTAACCATCTCTCATCCCTCTGGAGAGGCGCTGTAGTTCCTCGGGTGGTGGGTAGGGCCCTGGGACTTCCAGGTGTGTCCTTATTCTTCACCTCAGCATGAGTGGGTGGGGCAGTGAGGGTGGGTGGGGCTGGATCAGGTGAAACTACCCTCTAGCTCCAGAAATGCTTTTAGTAGGGGTCGGAGGTCTGTCCCACACCTCTAGACAAAACTTCCAGGGAAGGGCTAAAGTGGCCCTCCTCAACCAAAAGTGTGCGTGTGGAGGTGAGGCTGTCTGAGACTCGAAGTGTGGAGCAGGCCTTGCTACTTTTCACTCTTCCCTATTTCATGGTTTCTTCTGGGTCTCTGCTGGCAGGGAGGACCTCAAACCAGTTGAGCTCCACCTCAACTGTGATGTGGGGGGAGGTTCCTTGGCCAGGATCATGGCCTAAGCTGGGATTGTGGCCCTCCCATGGGAGGAGAGGTGCCCCTTGAGCACACTGCAGCTAGGACCCACTCTGATCTGCCCCTGAAGACACACATACCTCAGTAGACCAATTCACAAATATTCCTTCTGTGCCCAGGGGCAATGTGATCAAGACCTGGGTATATGGGATCTAGCCTGCTGGACTGTGCCCTGGGCTCCAGGGTTCAGCTCCTGTCCAGGTCAGGGAGAAGAATGCTGGTCCCTAGTCACCCACAGGGTGCCCAAGTTGGATCAATGTCTCTCCACCTTGGGGTTTTTCCTGCTCTGCTGAAATCACTGGACAAGTAGCACCAGGAAATAGCACTGGTTGGGAAGCTCATAGTCTGAGCATCCCTCAGTCCACTGCAGGGTCCCAAAAGGAAAGGTCCTATTCACTGTGGATGCCTCCCCGTGGTGGCTAAATTGTCTCTTTCAGTAGACACAGGTATGGGAAGGGAAGGGGAAAATGAAGCAATATGGTGTCTGCTGATTGGCTGGGGTCCGCGGTGTGGGAAGGGCCCCGAGGGAGCTGGGAGCCTGGTGCCCTGTTCACAAGACGCCATGTCTGTTCACTGATGGCAGCATTCTCTGGGCTGGTATCAGCAGGTCTCTCTAGCAGCTTGGGAGCTTACCATCAGTCAAAGATGCAAGGGAGGGGAAATTTAACCACTTCACCTACACTTTTCGCTGGTCTCCAAGCCTTTCGGAGCTTAATCCCTGCAATGCCTTTCTCTTTCCAGTTCTGCTCTACAACCTCTTCCCATGGAGTCTGCTGTAGGTTTAGGCACCCTTCTTTCTGACCCTCATCTGATCTATGTTTGTCTGCCTGTTTGTTTTTTTCTCTTTCATCTAAAATTTCTCCTGTTTGCATAGACGCTCTGGGTGGAGGTGTTTCTCATCTGCCATCTTGCCTCCCACTCTGTCTTTTGATTGGAGAATTTAATCCATTTATACTCGAAGTAAGTTTTGATAGATAAAGACTTATAGCCATTTTGCTAATTGTTTCCTGGCTGTTTTCTAGAGCCTTGTTCCTTTCTTCCTCTCTTAATGTCTTTGTTTGTGGTTTGATGATTTTCTATGGTGGTATGCTTTGATTTCTTTCTCTTTCTGTTTTGTGTATCTACTATAGATTTTTGCTTTGTGGTTACCATAAGGCTTACATAAAATATCTTATAGTTTTAACAGTCTATTTTAAGCTGCTAACAACTTAAAGTACATTACACACAAAAACTCTAAACTTTTACTCCCCTGACATTTTATGTGTGGGGGCCAAATTTACATATTTTTATATTGTATATTCATTAGCAAATAATTATGGCTATAGTTATTTTTAACACTTGTCTTTCAATTTTTATACTAACATTAAGTGATTTACATACCACCATTACAGTATTAGAATATTCTAAATTGATAATATATTAATATTTACCTTTACCAGTGAGTTTTATATTTTCATATGTTTTCATCTAATTATCAGCCTTTCTTTTGCACTAGAAAAACTTTCTTTAGCATTTATTGTAGGCAGATCTATTAGGGATCAACTCTCTCAGCTTTTGTTTGTCTGAGAAAGTCTTTCTCTCTACCTCATTTCTGAAAGATAGTATTCTTAATACTCATTGTTTTCTTTCAACACATTGAATATATCATGCCACTGTGTTCTAGACCAGGGGTCCTCAAACTTTTTAAACAGGGGGTCAGTTCACTCTCCCTCAGACCATTGGAGGGCCAGATTATAGTTTAAAAAAAACTATGAAAAACTACTATGCACACTGCACATATCTTATTTTGAAGTTAAAAAAACAAACTGTGGCCCGCAGGCCGTAGTTTGAGGACACCCGTTCTAGACTGTGAAATAGCTGCTCAGAAATGCTGATATCCTTTTTGACATTTCCTTGTATGTGACACGCTTCTTTTCTCTTACTTCCTTCAAGAACCTCTGTTTATCTTTAATTATTGACAGTTTAATATAATGTCTTGGTGAAGTCTTCCTTGGGTTGAATATAATTGGAGAGCTTTGAATTTCAAGTACCTAGCTGTCCATATCTTTCCCCAGATTTGGGAAGTTTTCAACCATTATGTCTTTAAATAAGCATTTACCTTATTTTCTCTCTCTTTTCCTTCAGTGATCCCCTTAATGCAAAAGTTAGCTCTTTTGATGGTGTTCCTTAAATCCTGGAGGTGTTTTTCATTCTTTTTCATTGTTATTTTTGTTATTGTTCTTTGCCTGGGTAATTTGAAATGATCTGTCTTCGATTTCTCTTATTCCTTCTTGTGCTTGATCCATTGTCCTGTTGAAGCTCTCTATTCCATTTTTTTTATTGTTGTTGTTTAGTCATTGCGTTCTTCAGCTCCAAAATTTCTGTTTGGATCTTTTAAAAAATTCTGTCTTTGTTGAACTTCTTACTTTTGTATTGTTTTTCTGATTTCATTAAATTGTTTATCTGTGTTCTTTTGCAGTTCACTGAGCTTTCTTAAAGCAATTATTTTGAATTATTTATCAGGCAATTTGTAGATTTGTTTTAAGGCAAACCTCCATTTTCGGGTGTGTAGTTATCAGATTATTATTGTGTTCTTTTAGTAGTGTCATATTTCCCTGACTATTATGTCCTAGAAATACTGCATTGCTCTTTCACATTTGAAGAGTCAGTCACTCCCTCCACTATTTGTTGTCTGTCTTTGGGAGAGAAATGCCTTCACCAAACAGCCTGGCTGGGGATCTGAGTCTCTCTCACAGCTTTTCTACGAACTCACCTGTTCCATTGCTCTTCTTCCCTCTTGTGTGGGATTTCTTAAGATTGTATGCCTTCTTCTTGATCCTGCGGAGCCAGTCTAGGTCCTGAGAGACTCCCGTTTGTTTTCCCTAGGGTGGTACCCTGGAATTATCAAGTTTGTGTGCCTTTTCTCAATCCTGCAAAGTCAAACTGACAGTCTTTGTGTGATGTTTTCACTTGTTGTCCGTGGGGTACACTTGGGGAGCCAGCCTGGATGGGGAAGTGAGATGTGTGGAACATTTAGAGTGTCTGTGGATCAGGTGGGGGTAAGGCCTCTCAAGTGGCTTGTGGGCAGGCTTCCTGATGGAGTGGTTAGTGGGTTCTGCAGTCTCTTTTTCCTGCTCGCAGCCTCTCCCAATCACTCAACAATGCTAATCGCCTCAGTATTTTGGAGGGGTGAGAAAGAAGTGGGTCTCAGGCAGCATTCTGCATGGCTGGAGGAGTTGGGCACTCAGTCACTATCCTCTCACTTTTTTCTGTGGGAAAATTGTAGGCCAAAAGAGCCTCTCTTGGCATTGAGTTGTGCCACCTTGGGGAAGGGGTGATGTAGGTAAAATGAAAGTATTCTTCTTATCCTTGTCAATACATCTATTCTAGGATTTTATAACCCAAAATTGTGCTGAAACTTCTCTGGTGGATTCTTGGACTTCCACAGAGGTACTGTCATCTGTGGATAATTGTCTAAATTGGTACTTCTGTGTGGGATGACAGTAAAGAAAGTTCTTGTTCTACCTTCTTACTGATGTTGCTTTCTCCAATTATTTTTGTTAACTGATTTGAAGATGTATAGGAGAGGAACTGCATAACATTAGGGAAAATGGGACCTCATAGTGTGAAGGTGAACATTTGCGAACACTTCTTAGAATATTTTTTCCCTTTTTGTTCATCTTTATTTCGATATAATTGACAGCTAAAATGTGCATACATTTAAGATATATAGTGTGATAATTTGATACACATTTATATCTTGAAATGATTACCACTATTAAGCTAATTAATGTATTCATCCATGTCACATAGTTACCACTCTCAGAATGTTTTATACACTGCTTTGATTTCCTTTTTTTTTTTTTTTAACCTTAGTAGGTTTCACAGCCTTTTATGTTATGGCAGGAAAACACATTGATTATCCTTTAATTTTACCATAATCTCTAAATATATTTACCTTGGTCATTGTATGAAGTGTCTAGAGGATCAAAGAAAAAAAATAAGATTATTAATATCACATAACCAGATTTCTATATTAATTTCTTAACAATCCAATAAATATCTAATTTATTTACCACTTTCTGTTGAATATGCATATTGTAATCCTAAAAGAGAAGATAAAAACATAATGAGATTCTACCTTAACAAGTATGTCTACCTTATTTTCTCATTAGATGAAAATCTGTTAATCTCTTCCTCTTTCAGATCTCTGAGAGGAAAAATCTTTTAGGAAAGAAAAAACAGATTAACTTTTCCAACAGTGTCTTAAGAAATAAGCTCATCATTAGTCTTAATCCAACTACTAAGAGATTTGTTACTTTTTTCCAGATATTCCCATTTTCTTTGGGTTCCATCTCAGAAAACAAAGAGGAGATGCTATGGCCTTTGCTGTGATGAACTCATGTTCATTACAGATGAACTAAGTAAGAAGGAGAAGAATGGACCAAGAGTCTGAGTGTGGCGCATGGACAGCAAGCAGAGTGACCAAGTTCCCTCCTCTTCTTTTCTCAATTCTTTGGGATCCATATGCTTGTAGCATGTGTGTGTGTGCATTTTCATATGTGTGTGTGTGTGTAATCGTTCACACATCCACAACTTCATAACCTTATAGTTATATAGGCCAACCTGGTTGGTGGGCCTAGTATGGACTACTTTAGTGGCCTCTAGCAGGGAGGAGTTCTAGTGGCTACTACTGAGTTCTGGAGATAGGACTAGTCAGAGAGACAGCACACCCATAGGCAGCTCTGGTGAGTGGATGCTGAGAGAGAACATTGAGTGTTGGAGTGTGAGGGTTAAGGATAGCCATGGTACACGGAAATTAGTAGTGTGTGTGTGTCCCTGAAGAAAAGTAGACAGTACATTTGTTTCTCATCTTAACCATCAAATTTCAAAACCTGGGTTTGATATCCAACTCCTTCCTTAGGTAGGTGTACTTGAGTTAAGTGTCAATCTTTTGACACTAGAAATTTCATCTTCTAGAATGGGGATGTTTTATATACCTCATATATTGTATTGTATAGCTTTCAAAGAGTCTTTTTCCGTATACTATTCCATTGACTCTTCATGAAAGCCTGTGAATTATGTATGTTATCTCTACTTTAAACATTCAGGAAATTGTTTCAGAGAGGTTTCGTAAGCTTTCTAAGCTCTTGGGGTAAATAGGAACTTGAGTTCTTTTAATGGTCTTAGGAAAGGGAATTGTTTACCTTTTACCAAAAATTACAAAATTCATGTGTGTGTGTGTAATTTATTTATTTATTGAGAAAGAAAGAGAGAGAGGGAGAAAGAGAGATTGATAGGCATTTGGATATTATAACAACAAAAGATGTGCTGGCATAATAGGTCCTGCTCTCTAAAGTTCCTCCATTACTTCTCTAGTAGTTCCTAATCTATTTACCTCTACCATCCTCACAGTCCAGAAGTCCAGCACCTAGAGAAAAAAGGAAGAGAGAGCTCACGATTTTGCTTCTTTATTTTTAGTGGGGCTTTGTATAAGACCCTGAGAGCTAATGTAAACATGAACTCCTAATAGTGAATAATGATGTGAATTAATTTACTTTGCAGGAATGAGGGATTGTTCATAAGTAACAGGAGCAGATGATGATAAGTAACAGTGCCAGTTGCTAGTTTCATAATATTAGCCAAGCTAAATAATAATAAAAGGAGCTTCAAAGTTGCTTTTACCTCTTGATACTTGAGCACCTAGCTCCTGTTTTTTTCTCCTTAACAGTCCTGGGTTATCTTCTTAGCACCTTTGGCATCTCTCCAGATCTTTACATGGAAAGTCTGCTTCACCTCTTCACATTTGATGTTGGTACTCTTCTTTTCAACAATAATCACATTAGCTATGTTTACCCTAATTCTAGGCTACTTTAGATTTTTCTAGCCAGCTGCCTTACAAAGGCCCTTTTCACTAGCAGATTTAGACCTGCTGAACCATCTACTCTGGTACCTAAGGAGTCTGCTATTTCTTGGCTTGGTATCTCTGTTGCTGCTCTCAGACCACAGAAAGCATCTGAAGAGCACCTCAGATTTATGCAGGCCTACCTACTATTAATTCATTCTGCCCAACTCCAGTTTTGCATTCAGCACTGCTCAGAAATCCCTAGTTGATTTCTTATAGTAACTTAGAAGTTCAGTTCATGCAATGATGCACGATGCAAAGTGCTAGAAAGAGTGGTAAACAAGATAGATTTCATTCCTGACTTAAGAAAATTTCATAAATACTATATTTCTTTTTCTCCTGGGTTTGATACTTACTTTGTTCTGAACTGTATCTGGAGACATCAATTTCTGTGGAAGAATTAAGAAAAATGTTTCTGTTAGCTACTTGTGAGAGATATTCTTCCCCTGAGCCAACTTTTCTCACTCTAAGCTGTGCTTTTTTGCTCCCAGGGTGGTCTTCCTGATAAAATGCATTACTGATTCTCACCTCTATTCAGCATCTTTAGCTAGTCCTGTTCTATTTTTTACAATTCCTATTCTTTGAGGGCTCATAGACATTGAGGATACAAAATAGGGAGAGAATATAGCTGATTAGAAGGTAGTGGGAGAGAAATGGAAAAATCCTGGAAAAACAAACCATGACATATAAATAGGTCTTTGCCCTTTTGATTTACATCTTTGTTTCATTGACAAGTACTACTTTGTATTTTTCTCTTCTTATCATCTCTCCATATTAAATCTCTAAAAGTCCTTAGCTCTTTCCAGATAACATCAGATATTGGTATGTATTAGCATATTGTCTTATCCCTTCTATTTCTTTTTAACTCAGATAATTTCCCTTGGAGCTCAGATAAATTTTTTAAAAAGTATCCTTATAACTTTTGTTAAATACCGTGATTTTTTTTTGTTGACATCATTGATAACGTAAGCTTTGTGAATTTAAAATTGTAGGGGAATCACTAATAGGTCATAGATTCTTTAACTCATGTATTGAAACAGATTCCCCAAATATTGGCAAAGTCTCTAGTTATTTGGTAAGTAGAGATGAACTCAAACTGACTCTTGGAATCCCTCCCTCTGTGACTTTAACAGGAGATCTTCATTTTGACTCATTAATACTCACCACTTTGCTTGCGTCGTGTCCATCTTGTTAACAAAATAGCGAGAATGGCAAGTCCCAATAGAGTCAGGATGACAGCCAAAGTTATTTCTGAAATACAAATTCACCTGTAGGCATGCTTATTTAGAGCAGGTCATTATCAGAGACAATTTCTGTTCGCTTCTTACTGTCCACCAGATAGACATTTTTTTCTTTCACTTTCCTGCTACTTCAACTCCTTTATTCCCTTATCTTCTTTATATTACTGTCCCCAGATTTCTGCCCTTGCCCATTTCATAGTTATTATATTGGTTCTTTTGGTCACATACTAAGAACCTCAGATGCTGAGTACCTTGGTTTAGAGTGGCCAATCTGACAGATGTCCTCCTTAATTGAATGTCATACTATCCAGGCAGGGATAAGTTAGAGAGGAGCAGTAGTCTGCAAAGCAATCCACTGGAGTATGAGAAGAAATATTAGAACTTCTATTTTTGTATAATTTTGTCTCATGCTTTTAAAATGTTAAGATTTTCTGTTTTAAAACATACATTTAGGAGGATTAATCAAGATGGTGGACAAGAAACAGTGCCACACAGAGTGTCTCTGCAGAAAAGACAGATTCTAGGAGAAATTAGAAGAAAGAAGCAAGAAGACGAGCATACATTGGACGAGGGTCGGAAGGATGGGTACCTGAGACCACAGGAGACTCCACAGGAGGAGGTTGCGGAGGAGAACTGGAAGCAGAGACTTCCTGAGTAGCCTGGAGACCAGCGGCAAGGGTAGGTGGAGCGATTAACTCTCCCCTCCCCTGCATCTCGACTGCCGGTGGGCTCCCCAGCAGGTGGAGAGACCTGCAGACACCAGCCCAGAGACGGCCACCGCCAGCGAGCTAAGCCAGTAGCAGACGGGGCACCAGGCTCCCAACTCTCGCGGGGCACCTCCGTGTGCACAGACCCGAGCTGTGGGGCAGGCGCCATATTGCCTCATTCTCCCCTCCTCCATCCCTATCTGCGGCTACCGAGAGACAATATAGCCACCAGCCAGAGGCACCTCCAGGGAAAGGGACCTTCCCTTTTGGGGCCCTACAACTGACTGAGGGGAACTCAGACGGTGAGCTCCCCACCTGCCAGCCCTCCCAGGTGCTGCTGGCACCACGGTGATCCCAGGAGAACGGGGCAGACCCTGAGGCTGAGAGACACAGACCCAGCTTGGGCTCCCTGTGGGTGAATTGGGACTGGCACTCCTCTCCCTGGTGAGATTAGGGATTGAACTCTGGGACCCAGAGGTCAGACCTGCAGACCAGATCCTGTGCACCCAGGTCTTGCATTGCCCGGGACACAGAAGGGATATACGTGAACAGCCTACTGAGGTGTGTGTGCCTTCAGAGGCAGATCAGCGTCCTAGAGGGCAACCCTCCTCCCAAAGGGAGGCCGTGCGCCTAGCCCAGGTGGCATTCCTGTGTAGGGAAGCTCCCGGCCTGCATCACAGTCAGGGGAGGCCCAGTGGTGTGTGGTCTGGCCTGCTGGCAGAGGCCCAGGAGTAGCCGCAGAGTTGGGAAGGGTGGAAAGAAGTGAGGCCGGCTCCAGACTGTGGGTCTCAGACAGCCCTACCCCACACTTAGACTTTCTGACTGAGTGGGGCCATTTCAGCCCCTCCCTGGCAGCTTTTCCCGGAAGCAGAGAACAGAAAACTTTGATCCTTGCTAACAGCATTGGTGGTGCCTGAAGGCAGGCTTACCCAACCCAGCTCTGCCCAGACTCACTCCCAGACCAGCCCTCACTGAGGGGGAGAAAAAGACACACCTGGAAGTCCCAGGGCCCCACCCACCACCTGAGGCACTAGAGTGCCTCTCTAGAGGAACAAGAGCTGGTCACAGGACACAAAAACAACAGTGTAGCCTCTTCCTCCAAGTAAGCACCATCTACTGACAGGGAGGACATTCTGCACACCCTTTTCATGGCACCTACTGACTCATCATACAGGGTGTGGTTGAATCTCTGGGGAAAAGAATCCTATTCAATAAATGGTGCTGGGAAAACTGGATAGCCACATGTAGAAGACTGAAACAAGACCCACACCTTTCACCTCTCACAAAAATCAACTCACTCTGCGTAACAGACTTGAACCTTAGGTGTGAAACTATTAGAATTCTAGAGGAAAATGTTGGAAATACCCTTCTAGACATTGGCCTAGGCAAAGAATTTATGAAGAAGACCCCAAAGGTAATCACAACAGCAACAAAAATAAACAAATGGGACCTGATCAAATTAAAAAGCTTCTGTACAGCCACAGAAACTGTCAAGAGAGCAAACAGACAACCCACAGAATGGGAGAAAATTTTTGCAAGCTACTCATCTGATAAAGGGCTGATAACTAGAATCTATTTAGAACTCAGGAAAATCAGCAAGAAAAAATCAAACAACCCTATCAAAAAATGGGCAAAGGACATGAACAGAAACTTCTCAAAAGAAGACAGAATAATGGCCAACAAACATATGAAAAAATTTTCAACATCTCTAATCATCAGGGAAATGCAAATCAAAACCACAATGAGATATCACTTAACTCCAGTGAGAATGGCCTTTATCAAAAGTCCCCAAACAGGCCGGGCGCGGTGGCTCAAGCCTGTAATCCTAGCTCTCTGGGAGGCGGAGGTGGGCGGATCATTTGAGCTCTCAGGAGTTCGAGACCAGCCTGAGCAAGAGCGAGACCCCATCTCTACTATAAATAGAAAGAAATTAATTGGCCAACTAATATATATAGAAAAAAAAAATTAGCCGGGCATGGTGGCACATGCCTGTAGTCCCAGCTACTTGGGAGGCTGAGGCAGCAGGATTGCTTGAGCCCAGGAGTTTGAGGTTGCTGTGAGCTAGGCTGACGCCACGGCACTCACTCTAGCCTGGGCAATAAAGTGAGACTCTGTCTCAAAAAAAAAAAAAAAAAAAGTCCCCAAACAATAAATGCTGGTGTGGATGCGGAGAGATAGGAACACTCCTACACTGCTGGTGGGACTGCAAACTAGTTCAACGTCTGTGGAAAGCAATATAGAGATACCTCAAAGCAATACAAGTAGATCTACCATTCTATCCAGCAATTCCACCACTGGGTATCTACCCAAAAGATCAAAAGTCACTTTATGAAAAAAACACCTGCACTTTAATGTTTATAGCAGCACAATTCACAATTGCAAAGCTGTGGAAACAACCCAAGTGCCCATCAATTCATGAGTGGATTAATAAAATGTGGTATATGTATACCATGGACTACTACTTAGCTTTAAGAAACAACAGTGATACAGCACCTCTTGTATATTCCTGGATAGAGCTGGAACCCATTCTACTAAGTGAAGTATCTCAAGAATGGAAAAACAAGAACCATATGTACTCACCAGCAAATTGGTATTAACGGGTCAATACCTAAGTGGACATATAGAAGTAACATTTATCGGGTGTCAGGAAGGTGGGAGGGGGGAGAAGAGGATGGGTATATACAACCACAATGAGTAAGATGTGTAACATTTGGGGGATGGACATGCTTGAAGCTCTTACTCTAGGGGGAAGTGGGCCATGGGCAATATATGTATCCTTAACATTTGTACCCCCATAATACGCTAAAATAAAAAAAATATAAAAACATACATTTAGTATAGTTGTACATTTATAACATTTATAAATATACATATATAGAGAATATATGCTCAAAAAATTTTTACATGGATGAGCAATTAAAAAACTCCGGAGGCCTCTGACTAAAGGCCTCTGCTAAGCAAAGGTTGTCATGTGAAAGTTGTAGCAGAGGACAGAAATTTTTTATCACTGAGGACCTTTCAGTTATCATTCACTGAACCTCTCATGATAAGATGAATATTTGTGAAGTTTGTTGCTGTGGTTGATAAAGCATGCTAGGACTGACTAACCTGTGTTTGTTTATGTGTCATTGATTTGCATTCAATTGATGTAAAATAGAGTCTTACAGTCATAGGAGAGAAAAATCTTAGACAACATCCTATGGTTATGAAGAATAATGGCTATAAAGGATATGAAAATAAAGAAAGAGAGAGAGAAAGAGAGAGAGAGAGAAAAAGAGAGTGAGGAACAAAGAAGGAACAAATCAACCATAAATCTGCCTGTGACAGTGAAAATGTTGAAGAATGTTGAATTCCATAGGTTAATAGATTACACCAAGATTAAAGCTACTTCAAAAAAGGAATAGGTGAATCCACTTCAAGATGTAATAACACACATACCAACAATCAAGGCAGATTAGGCACATATCTACTGAGTCTTTTAGGTGTTTGGTCATGTGAGAAAATTCTCCTGCCGAATCAACCATTGGAGATTTGCTCCTAATGCACTACTAAAATGAGGAGTAAGTAGTCTGGTCTCTATCATGTGAGTCAGAAATTTTTGACTAATGTGAGATAACCCTTGGGGAAGGGAGGGACACCTAGTTGGTGTACTCCTATTAAGCTTTTGAACAGTAGCACTCCCTTTGAATGGTGTCTGAAGTGCTCTGGCTGTAGAGCAGTTAGAAGATGATTTACCCCATTTATGAGGAAAATAAGTGGAAGTCCCCATTGCTCAGAGTTGAGATGGATCATAGAGTGAATGGTACTATAGGGAGGGAGATAATGGGCTAAGACATTTTCCTAGTGCTATGGAAAGTGGTTATTTTTTTTTTTTTATCAGTTCAAACTCTAGAAACAAAAGGAGAAATTGACAGTATTACTCTAGAAAGGAACTACCTGTGGGTTGTTTCTCCCAGGTTCCCAGAGGATCAATAAGAATGAAATAAAGGATATTGAAGTTGAAAAGGAGGCAGGCAGAAAGGTAAAACAGCTGTGTTAAAGTCCTTAAGAGAAGACTCCTGAGCCAGTAGAGTGAAGGAAGCCTTAGAGAAGGAGTCAGTCCATACCCAAGACTGCCATTTTCCCGGTATTGTCTTCAGTGGATTTCGTGTCATCTGTGTTTCTTTGTCAGAGGGAGATCAAGATAAAATGAACAGCTCAGGCTCACTGTTTATGAGCAGTATGAACTTGAGTGTCATGGAGGCCCTTGTAGACAAAGAGGGTTGCTGAGAAACTATGTGGCTCAGGTTGATCAGATCTGAGCAAACTATGGGAGTGTGGCCTGTGAAAGTTCTGAAATCTATGTCGTAACAAAGACTTAGAATTTCAGGGAGGCAAGAGGAAAGAAAGAGAAGAACCAAGAGGCTGGGAAGATGTAAGAATACTTTGGAGGACCTTAACTTATATAAGATATTAGAAAGGAACTTAGTCTGTCTGGGCTTTAGAATAATTTCTTTTTTTTTTTCAGTGAGCTTAATCTTTATAGCTTATAAATTACTGTTCATTCTCATTTTTTCCTTGGTATATTAATTTTTTTCTGTTAGATGGTTTTGGTTAAATGTTATATCACAATAATACAAACAATTTACAATAATATCAATAAGAAAAGGGACTCATGGAAAAGAAATGAACGTTTCTTGAATCCACCATGTACAAGACACTTTTGCCCTAGCCCCTTTACAAGCATGTTATAAATGATAGAATAATTTCTAATTTGCAGAGATTTTGAGGGCAGCAATTGAGTCTCACTCATCTTTGTAACTCTTGAGACAGAGAACCTTCCACAGAATAGACACTTTGTAAATGTTCAATGATTAAAAGTGGAAAAAATTCCTGTATTTATTATAAAAAGAGTGGCTTTGAAACAAATAAAGATGAACCAGAGAAGCCAGGTTGTTGAAGTTAGGTAGCAAGGAGAAGTGCAGAGTTCTCTGGTGCTAGGAAAAATGAACCATTGAATGAGATTTCATAAGCTACTGTGGAGAACAAGGAGAATAACAAACACCTTTCTTGAGTGCCTGTTAACTACAAGGCTCTATATGAGGACCTTACTAGCACAAACTCATTTAATCCCCAATAACCTTCATAGCGAAATCCTTCTAGATGCAGAGAGACACCAGAAGTCACCCAGCCAACAAAGGACAGTTTCTGATTCCAAAGCATACACTATATTCACAAAGGCACATTTTGTTTCAATCTTGGAGGCCTACTGTCTATAGTGGTATTTTCTAGGGTGAGCAGTCAGCCACTGGAAGGGGAGACTGATGCCTTCTAGTTTTAGGATGCTTGATCTGTCAGGTCTAGGGCAGCTCTGGACTACTTTGTTTTTTTAAATGAACCTTAATGGTAAAATTCTTATTTGGCCTATTTTTATGGTCTAGATTGATGAGGGAGTAGTCATTTAAAAATTTTACATGTATAAATTTAAATTACCAAGATTTCAATACTTACTCTATATTTTAATTTTATTAAGACTTGCGTATTGATACAGGTTCATTCTGAAGGTATATTACAGTTATTATAAACATTGCAAGTCCAATAGTCAATTGCAATGATTAATTGTATAATTTTGACTATGTCACTAGCATGCTTTAATTGAATTATTCAAATTTGGTTACATAGTAATATCTTACAAAATAGATTAGTACCTTAGCCTTATTTCTGAATTACAGCTCTCTTATTGTTGACTAAATGTAAATTCTAATGGCAAAAACATGATAATTTTATTGTATTCCCATCATAACCCAACACAAACCCAAACTAAACCAACAAAACAAAATACTCTCTGTGATAGTTAATTTTGTGTTACATGGCTACACTATGGTGCCTAGTTATTTGTTCAAACATGAGTCTGGGTGATGCTGTGAAAGCATTTTTTAGATGTGATAAAGAGTTATAATCAAATCAACTATTCAGCTATAAGAAACAATAGTGATATAGCACTATTTATTGTCTTATATTTTCCTGGATAGAGATGGAACCCATACTACTAAGTGAAGTATCCCAAGAATGGAAAAATAAGTACCAAGTGTACGCACCAGCAAATTGGTATTAACTGATCAATACCTAAGTGGACATATAGGAATAACATTTATTGGGCTTTGGGCAGACGGGAGGCGGGAGGAGGGGATGGGTGTATACATACATAATGAGTGTGATGTGCACCATCTGGGGGATGGACACGCTTGAAGCTCTGACTCTGGGGGGGAAGGGGGAAAGGCAACACATGTAACCTAAACATTTGTGACCCCATGGTATGCTGAAATAAAAAAATCTTAAGTCTGATTTTAGTAAAGCAGATTGCCCTCTGTACTGTGGGTGGTCCTCATCCAGTTAGTTGTGGAGGTTCTCATTCAATCTTTGTCTTAAAAGTGAAGACCGAGATTTCTGCCTCAAGGCTTTACCATAGAAACTCTGCTTGAGTTTCCAATTTGCCTGACCTGCCTGTGGATTTCAGACTCAAGACTGCAATATTAACTATTACCTTAATTTACAGCCTGGTGACCTATCCTACAGATTTCACTTGCCAGGCCCCATAATCATGTGAGCCAATTCCTTAAAATACATTTTTCTATATACATCTTATTGATTCTGTTTCTCTGGAGAGCCCTGACATATCCCTTTGCTAAATATGTAATTATTGGCAATATAATACAATGTGTGTACTAAAAAAACCCCCAAAAACCTATGGGCTCTTTGTACCTTCCAGAGGGACATTTGATCTATTTTAGAAAACTTGACCACATACAATAGGGATTTGAGGCTACTATCAAGGAGAAAGAAATAATGTGTAAAGAGTTCAGATATGTAATTTTCAGTTGATTTGTCTTGATAGAGGTTAAAGTTTAGGAAAGGTAGAGTAATGAATTACAAGCATCTCCTTGACTTAATAGTTTTCCTAGGACTAATAATTAAGCCTATAGATTAAAGTCATACTTGTCCTTTAATTCAGGCATTTGGATGAGATGAGAAATTTTAATGGTAATAGACCTAACTGGTATCTAAAATATACATATCATATATTGTTGATTGATGGGAATGTCTCTGTAATTTAAATATCCTTGATAGACAGCAATATTAGCAACTTTTTGGGCAAAGGATGACCTTGACTTTCTGTTTAAATGAAGAAAACTTCTCTACCCCATTGTGAGGGACTAGGAAAGCTTATATTTGTGGCCATGCACTTTTTCATGAAATAGCTTTGGATTTGTTCAAATTCTTAAGATGGTTATTTCTGAGATTAGAGACTTCTGCACTATGACATATGGATGACTTTGGTGTAGAACATTTATAGTGTTTCAAAATACAGTGTATTCATGGAATATTTGAGGTACAGTAAAGTAAAAAGATAAAGAGACGATTGTCATTGAAAGGATAGTGTGTGGACTTCAGCAAGATGATGGAGTAGGAGACCCCAGCCTTTATCCACCCCAGGAAGAACAACAATTGAACAACCATCTGTGGATAAAAATAGCTCTAGGAGAGCTCAGGAGTCCACTTAAAGACCTGCAGCAACACAGTAGAGCACAAGTACCTAGGATAACCATATGAAAAATAGGAAGAATGGCTTTATTTTGCCTGCATCATCCCATTCCCCAGTTTGACATTTCTCAGCACTGAGAGAACTCCCCAGCTCGTGAGCTCCCCTCACAGGGAAAAGGAGAACAGAGTGAATATCAAGCTTCCCAAGCCTTTAGGGAAACTTTTGGAATGACCCACTTTAGTTTTACCCCACCCAGATCACTGGAGAGATTGGCATAGCTGAGATATCTAAAGATGGATAGGAACAAATAAAAAGGATGGAGCTATTGGTATCATTCATGTAGAAGGAGCCAACACAGTGTCCAGTGGCCTGATCTTCACAGGACTCCAGCAGCCTTGTCTGCTGAGGACCACAGAACTCTTCTGGCTACCACAACCAAGCCCACAGCTTTTACCACCAAGGACCTGTAGTGTTTGCAGTAGAGGCCCCCAGTGGCCTGTTCTGCAGAGCACCCCAGCTGCTTTTACTGCTGAGGAACTGACAGCCAGCACAGCTGCAGTGGATTCTTGCAGATTTTGCCACCAAAAGCCTGGCAGTTTTTAGCTTTTACGATCTCCAAGTGCCTAAGTGGACAGTCATTTCTCTATCCTCTCCTTGGAGCTCCCAGTCACAGTCGCTGTGGTGTCCCAACCTAGGGACTCAGTGTTGCCACTGTGCACATGCTCACAAATAGTCTAGTCCTGTGCTGCAGGCCCCACTGTGCTCGTGGCTGACACCGCTCTATGTACAAGCATACAGCTGCTCCGTCCTTCCACTGGCACCGACCACCGTCCATGTGCCTGCAGCTGGCCCTTGCAGCTGGACACATAAATATTGCCAGCTCTAGTACCTTCAGCTGTGTGTGCATGAGCAGCTGGCCCCGACTCCTCTTGCCAACCCCATCACCATGCTCTCTTTCACAGCTGGCCCTTACACATCTGCCCACTGCCAGCCCTGCCTCCTGTAGCCATGTGGATGAACTCTGCCAACTCCCACCGCTATGATAATGTTTATGCCCATCTCTGGCCCTTGCCAACATGCACATGCCTAAAGCCAAGCTTTGCTGCCACACGCATACTTGCACCCAGCCCCTATAGCTGAACATGTGCATACCACCATCCTTGGCCCCACAACTACCTGGATAGATTCCCTGCCATTAGAACCAGAGGTGCCACTGAGGACTCCAACAGCCCATGCAGTCAACATGGACTTCCTATAGCACTTGCCTCCCAGGACTATGCAGTTACAATATTATGGACAAGAATTGCCTGAGCAAGCAATGCTAAGGACCATGGCTAAAAGCCCATGCCCTGCTAGGCCTGAAGCACTACAGGCACCCAATGCCCCTACACCCAGTGCCACAGCATACTCCAGCATGCAACCAACCCCTGCAAGTAAGGTTTTCTCCTAACCAATGCCAGTTAATAATGTTTGGCAATGGTGACTGCTTCTTCAAATGTGCAGATACTTACACAAGACTACAGTGATCCCAAAGAATCAGAGAAACATGACACCACCAAAGAAACATAATAAACTTACAGTGACTGACCCCAAAGAAATGGAGATTTTCCTAAAAAATAAATCTACAAGTTGCCTGACAAAAAATTCAAAATAATTTGCTTTAAGGAAACTAAATGACCTACAAAGGAAAGCAGACCAACAACTCAATGATATCAGAAAAACAATTCAAGAAGAAAATGAGAAGTTCAGTAAAGAGAAATAATGTAAAAGAACCAATAAGAACTATTGATACTAAGGAATACAATGAATGAAATGAAAAATGTAATAGAGTCTACAGCAGACTTACTTGATTGAGCAGAAAAAGTATCTGAACAAGAAGACAGGTAATTTGAAATTAGCCAATCAGAAGAGAAAAAGGACAAACAATGAAAAGGAATGAAGAATACCTACAGGACTTAAGGAAAACCATCAAGAGAGCTAACTTTTGCATTATGGGAGTCTCTGAAGGAAAAGAGAGAGAAAATAGGGTAAATGCTTATTTAAAGACATGATAGCTGAAAACTCCCCAAATCTGGGGAGAGATGTGGATGTCTAGGTACCTGAAACTCAAAACTCTTCAATCATATTCAACACAAAGGAGACTTCACCAAGATGTTATATCAAACTGTCAATAATCAAAGATAAAGAGAAACTCTTGAATGATACAAGAGAAAAGAAGCATATCACATACAAGACAATATCAAAAAGGATATCAGCATTTCAAAGGAAGACATTTTTACATGGATGAGCAATTAAAAAACTTTGACATTTGACATGCCAGGACAGAGTGAGATGATACATTCAATGTGTTAAAAGAAAACAAGTGTCATCCAAGAATATTTTATCCCACAAAACTTTGTTTCAGAAATGAGGGAGAGATAGGGACTTTCTCAGACAAACAAAACTGAGGGAGCTCATCTGCAAGACATCTACCTTACAAGAAATGCTAAAGAAAGTTCTACCAAAAGTGAAAGACTGACAATTAGTAAGATGAAAACATACGAAAGTTTTACTCACTGGTAAAAAATATATAATCAATTCAGAATACTCTAATACTTTAATGGTGGTTTGTAGATCATTTTTAATGCTACTATAAAAGTTACAAACCCAAACTATTAAAAACAACTGTAAGCTGGGCATGGTGGGTGGCTCATGCCTGTGACCTGAGAACTTTGAGAAGCTGAGACAAGAGTATTGCTTGAGCCTTGAAGTTTGAGACCAGCCTGCACAACACAATGAGACCCCATCTCTACCAAAAAATAAAAATAAGGAAATAAATAATTAAAATTAACTATGCTTATATTAGTTTGTTAATGAATATACAATATAAAAATATATAAATTTAGCCCCTAACACATAAAATGCTGGGGAAGTAAAAGTGTAGAGTTTTTGTGTGCGATCTATTTTAAGTTGTTAACAGCTTAAAATGACTGTTAAAGCTAAAGATGTTTTATGTAAGTCTCATGGTAATCACAAAGCAAAACCTATAGTAGATACACAAAACAAAGAGAGAGGGAAATCAAAGCATCCCACTACAGAAAATCATCAAATCACAAAGGAAGACAGAAAGAGAGAAAGAAAGCAACAAATGACCTACAAAAGAGCCAGGAAACAATGAACAAAATGGCTATATTAAGTCTTTACTTATAAATATTTACCTTGAATGTAAATTGATTAAATTAGCTAATCAGAATACATAGAGTAGCTGAATAGATCAAAAACAATACTCAAGTATATTCAGCCTAGAATAGACTCCAGCATTAAGAACACACTAAGAATGGAAGTGAAAGGCTAAAAAAAGACAATCTATGCAAATGGAAAGCAAAAGAAAGCAGGAATGTTTATACTATACAAAATAGACATTAAGTCAAAGACTGTACCAAGAGGCAAAAAGGTTATTATATAATAATAGAGGATCAATTCTTCAAGAGACTATAACAACTATACATGGATCCAACATCAGAGCACGTTAATGTATAAAGCAAATATTAACAGAACTAAAGGGGAAAAGGACAACAATACAACAATAACAGGGGACTTTAATACCCCTTTTTCAACAATTGATAGATCATCCACACAGAAAACTAACAAGGAAGGAAATGTTGGGTTTCAACTAAATTTTAGACCAAATGGACCTAACAGACATGCAACAGAAGAACATTCCATCCAATAGCAGCAGAATACACATTCTTCTCAAGTGCACCTGGAATGTTCTCCAGGATGGATCATGTGATGAGCCACAAAACAAAAGTAAACAAACTTAAGAAGATTGAAATCATATCAAGTATCTTTTCTGATCACATTGTTATGACACTAGGAATTCATAATGGGAAGAAAACTGGAAATTTCATGAATGTATGGAAATTAAACAATACCCTGCTGAACAACCAAAGGGTTCAAGAAGAAATCAAAAAGGGTTAAGACAAATGAAAAATGGAAATACAATATACCAAAAACATATAGGGTTCAGCTAAAGTATTTCTAAGGGGGAAGTTTTTGGCAATTTTCATGAAGAAAAAAGAAAGCTCTCAAGTGAACATACTAATATTATACATCAAAGAACTAGAAAAATAAGAATAAATGAAGCCAAAGTTATTGTATTAAAGGGCATAACAAAGTTCAGAGCAGAAATAAACGAAATAGAGACTAGAAAAACAATAGAAATGAACAACAATAGAAATTGTTTTTTTAAAAGATAACCAAAATAGACAAACTTTAAGTTAGACTACGAAAAATGAAAAAAAGAAATGACTACAATATACGGAATCAGAAATGAAATAGGAAACTTTTCCACTGATACCACAAAATACAAAGAATCATAAGAGACTACTGTGAATAATTATATACCAACAAATTGGGTAACCTGGAAGAGATTGATAAATTTCTAAATACATACAATCTAGCAAGACTGAATCACCCAAAGAAGTAGAAAATCTGACTAGACCTGATGAGTAAGGAGATTGAATCAGTTAAAAAAATCTCCCATCAAGTCCAGGAACATTTAGCTTTATAGGTGAATTCTACCAAGCATATAATGAGGAAATAGTACCACTCCTCTTAAAACTCTTCCAAAAACTTGAAGAGGAAGGATACTTTAAATTCATTTTACCAGGCCAGCACTAGCCTGATACCAAAGCCAGACAGTGATACTACATGAAGAGAAAATTACAGTCCAATATTCACAATGCATATGGAAGCAAAAATTCTCAACTGACAAATAGCAAAATGAATCCAACAACTCTTTAAAAGGGCATATACTATGATAAATTTGGATTTATTCCTGAGATACAAGGATATTTGAATATATGCAAGTCAATAAATGTGATAGAAAATGAAGGGAAAATAATGGTATGACCTTCCGATAGATGCAGAGAAAGCATTTGCAAAATTCAACATCCTTTCATGGTAAAACTCTCAACAAATTAGATATAGAAGGAAGGTACTTTAACATAATGAAGGCCATATGTGACAAGCCCATAACAAACATCATGAAGTATTTCCTGTATGATCAGGAACAAGAAGACAAGGATACCCACTTTTACCTCCTATATTTCCACATATTCCTGGAAGTCCTAGCCAGAGTAATTAGGCATGACAAGGAAATAAATCATGCAAATAAGAAAGGAAGAAGTGAAATTATCTATTTGCAGATGATATAACCTTATAAATGGAAAACCTTCAAAACTCCAACAAAAAACTGTTGGAAATAATAAACGAATTCAGTAAAGTTACAGGATATAAAATCAATATACAAAAGTAAGTAGCTTTTCTATTCATGAGCAATGAATGTTCACTAAAATGAAATCTAGAAAGCAATCCCATTCACAAGAGCCATAAAAAATACTTAGGGGCCTGGCGCGGTGGCTCAAGCCTGTAATCCCAGCTCTCTGGGAGGCCGAAGTGGGCGGATCGTTTGAGCTCAGGAGTTCAAGACCAGCCTGAGCAAGAGCGAGACCCCATCTCTACTATAAATAGAAAGAAATTAATTGGCCAACTAATATATATAGAAAAAATTAGCCGGGCATGGTGGCGCATGCCTGTAGTCCCAGCTACTCGGGAGGCTGAGGCAGCAGGATTGCTTGAGCCCAGGAGTTTGAGGTTGCTGTGAGCTAGGCTGATGCCACGGCACTCACTCTAGCCTGGGCAATAAAGTGAGACTCTGTCTCAAAAAAAAAAAAATACTTAGGAATAAATTAACCAAGGAGGTGAAAGATATGCTCACAAAATATTGACAAAAGAAATTGAGGAAGAAAAAAATAAATTGAGAGATATCTCATGTTCATGGATTGGAAGAGTTACCATTGTGAAAATGTCCATACTAAGGAAAGTGGTCTAAAGATTCAATGCAATTATCTATCAAAATTCTGATGGCATTTTTTCACTGAAATAGAAAAAAAGTCCTGAAATTTCTGTGGGTCCATGAAAGACCGCAATAACAAAAATAATCTTGAACACGAAGAACAAAGCTGGAGATATCACACTACCTACCTTCAAAAAATATTATAAAGCTATAATAATCAAAACAATATAATATTGGCATAAAATGTGACACATAGATCAATGGAATAGAAAAGAAAGCCCAGAAATTAATCCATACATATATGATCAACTAATGTTCAACAAAGGTGCTAATAATGCACAATAGGGAAAGGAGAATACCTTCAATAAATGGTACTGGGAAAACTCAATATCCATATGCAAAGGAAATAAAATAAAATCAGTCCTTATTGTGTGCTATATAAAAAAATCAACTAAAAATGGATTAAAGACTTAGATGTATGACCTGAAACTGTAAATATCCCATAAAAGAGGGGGAAAGCTCCATGGCATTGGTCTTTGGATTTTTTTTTTGAGCTCACCCTAAAAGCATAGAAATGAAGGAAAAAAATAAAGAAGTGGGATCACATAAAACAAAAACAGTTTCTTCACAGTAAAAAAAAAAAAATCAACAACAAAAAAGCCAACCCACTGGATGGGAAAAATATTTGCAAATCATATATCTCATATGAGGTTAATATCCAAAATATATAAGGAATTCATATAACTCAATAATAAAACAAATAATCTGATTAAAAATAGGCAAAAGACATGAATAGACATTTTTTCAAAGAAGGCACACAAATGGCCAACTAGAATGTGAAAAGGTGTTCGACATCACTAATCATCAGGAAAATGCAAATGTAAACCATAATGAGATATCACCTCACACTAGTATGTATTCAAAAAGTCAAAAGATACTAAGTATTGATGAGGATATGTATAAAAGGGAACACTTGTGCACTTTTGTTGGGAATATAAGTTGGTATAGCCATTATGAAAAGAGTATTGTGATTTCTCTGATAAGTTAAAAATAGAACTATCATATAATTCAGCAATTCCACCTCTGGGTATATATACAAAAGAAATGAAATCATTTTGTTAAAGAGATGTCTACACTCCCATTTTCATTGCAGCATTTTTCACAATAGCCAAGATATAGTAACAACCTAAGTGTTTATAGATGGATAAATGGATAAAGAAAATGTGATGTAATATATAAGAATGTTATTCAGCCTTAAGAAAGAAATCCTGCCATTTTGACAACATAGATGAACCTCTAGCACGTTATATTCAATTAAATAAGCTAGACATAGAAAGACAAATACTGCATGATTTCATTTATATGTCAAATCTAAACAAAGTTGAACTCATAGTATTAGAGTAGAATGGTAGTTCCAGTGGCTGTGGGTTGGCAAAAGGGTAGATATTGGTCAAAGGGCACAAACTCACAGTTATATTAATAAGATGAATAAGTACTGGGTATCTAAGGTATAGTGTAATGACTATAGTTAGTATTAATAATAATAATGTATTGTATACTTAAAATTTGCTAAGAAAGTATTATTCCCTGTTCTCACCACATAGACAAACAAAAATGGTAACTATGCACGTGATAGATATGTTAATTAGCTTGATTGCCAATTTTTACAATGTATACATACATACATACATCATGTTGTATATTATAAATATATACAATCTATACTTGTCAATCATACCTGAGTAAATCTGGAAACAAATAAAAGGAAATATGGCTTGTTATTTACAGTTCCCAGGAGGAGAAGGCACCCATGCCATAGGAGGCTCCCGTGGGTGATCACTGGGGTTGGTCAGGAGTCAGAGGGAGTGGAGGAACTGTGGGCAAGAGTCTTTATTGTAGTTTCCGTGGGAAGGAATGGATGAGGCAGGGTAAGAAGGCTTTATTTACATTGACTAATATGAAAAGTTTCAGCAGGCTCCGGGGTAAATGAACTTATTATTTGCTGTCTTGCTCTGGGGTTATTTGGGCAGGTACATAGTGGTCTGGTGTGTGACAGCCCAACATAGGAAGTGGTTTTCTTATTGACCCTTGATTGGGTGGTTTTTATTTGCAAAGCATGCTTATGGGCAAATTGTTTATCTCTAGTATTAATAATTGTCTAACCCTCTGGGGTCAGAAATGGATGTCAGAACATCAAAATACAGCAAGTAAAAGACATGCTTAATACAAGGGTCAAAATAATTACCTCTGCTTCTGCTATAGAGTAATTGCATTATGACTCCTTTAAAACTTCCTGTTTAGAGTAAGATGGCATCTTGATGTGTATTTCAGGATGTGTTTAGAAAGCAGCGTCCTTAGAAAACACTAAACAGGCTAAAACAAGAGGATTATCAGATAAATTAGTATCTGTACATATACATAGTCATTCCTCAGTATCCATGAGGGATTGGTTCCAGGACCCCTCATGAATACCAAAATCCAAAGTCCTCAGATGCTCAAGTCCCTGATATAAAATGATGTAATATTTGCATATAACCTGTGCATATCCTCCCATATATTTTAAGTCATCTCTAGATTACTTACACTACCTAATACAATGTATATGCTATATAATTGTATTACTGTATTTTTAAATTTATATTATTTTTAATTATTTTATTTTTTTCCCCCAATTCTTTTGATCCATAGTTGATTGAATCTACAGATGCAGAACCCATGAATATGGAGGGCTGACTATGTATGTGTGTGTATATATATATGTACACACACACATTGATATCTGCAAATGTGCATGGGACTGTCTGGAAAGTATCCAGCCATTGATAATATAATATAATATAATATAATATAATTAATGTCCCTGTTTTTCATATTACATGGCTGGATACTTTCCAGATAGCCCTTGTAGGTATAAATATATAAACAAATATATATATTTATGTGTGTGTATCTATCTATCTATCTATAAATACATTTGCTATGGTCTGAATGCTTGTGTCCTTCCAAACTATGTTGAAAACTAATCATCAATGTAATGATGTTAGGAGGTGAGACCTTTGGGAAGCAGAGCCCTCATGAGTGGGATTGGTGCCTTTATAAAAGTGGCCCTAAGAGCTGCCTTGCCCCTTTCACCATGTGAGCACTCAGCTAGAAGGCACAATATATTCAGTTGGCCAGTATTCTGTGGAGGATTTTTGTATCTCTGTTTATCAGGGATATTGGCCTGTGGTTTTCTTTTCCTGCCATGTCCTTGTCTGATTTCGTATTAGGGAAATGCTAGCCTTGTAAAATGAATTTGAAAGTATTCTCTTTCCTTTGAGTTTTTGGAATAGTTTGAGAAGAATTGGTATTAGTTTTATTTTTTACAAGTCAGTAGTTTTTAATGTATTTACAAGGTTGTGCGATCATCACCACTACCTATTAAATAATTCTAGAATATTTCATAACTCCAAAAGAAACCCATATCCAACAGTAAAGGCTCCCCCATTCCTCCCTCCCGCCAGCACTGGCACCACTTAATCTACTTTCTGCCTTTACAGGTTTGCCTGTTCTGGACATTGTATATAAAAGGAATCATATGATATGGTGGTCTTTATAATTGACTTTCTTCATGAATCATAATGTTTTTAAGGTTCATCAATGTTGTAGCAGACATCAGTACTTCATTTCTTTTTTTTTGCCAAATATTATTCCATTGTTTAGATATACCATATTCTATTTATTTATTCATCAGTAGATGGATATTTGGGTTGTTTCCACTTTTTGCATATTATGAATAATGCTGCCATGAACATTTGTGTAAAGTTTTTACATTGGCATTAGTTTTCATTTCTATTAGATATATACCTAGGAGTGGAATTGATAAGGCATGTGATAATTCTATGTTTAACCATTTCAAGAATTGCTAGACTGCATTCCAGAGTAGCTACAACAGTTGGTATTACCACCAGCATGGATAAGGTTGCTCATTATGCTGACATTTATTGTCCATCTTTTTATATATTTTATATTTAATATATCCTACTCATTATAGCTATACTAGTGGGTGTGAAGTGGTATCTCACTGTTTTTTTTTTTTAAATTTATTCAGGATGTTATGGGGGTACAAATGTGTTGGCTACACGTAATGCATTTGCCCTGCCCAAGCCAGTGCTACAAGAAGTCTCCAGAGGTGGGCAGCTGCAATTATGGGGGTGGTATTAGTTCTTTAAAGTTTGGTAGAATTTATCTGTGAAAACATCTGATTCTCAGCTTTTCTTTGTTGGGAGACTTTTTTTTTTACTGATTCAGTCTTGATACTTGTTATTGGTCTGTTCAAGGTTTCTAATTCTTCTTGATTCAGCCTTGGTAGGTTGTATGTTTCCAATAATTTATCCATTTCCTCTAGGTTTTCCAGTTTGTGAATGTATGGTTGTTTATAGTAGTTTTTGTTGATCTTTTGTACTTCTGTGGTATCAATTGTAATGTCTCTTTTTTTCATTTCGGAGTTTGGTTATTTGGGTCTTCTCTCTTCTTGATTAGTCTAGCTAGCAGTTTACCAAGTTTGTTTATCTTTTTGAGGAAACAACTTTTTATTTTGTTGATCCTTTGTATAGTTTTTTCAGTTCCTATTTCATTTAGTTCTGCTCTGATCTTTATAATGTTTTTTTCTTCTCAAGTTTGGATTTGATTTATTCTTGCTTTCCAGTTCCTTGTGCTACATGGTAGATTGTTAATTTATAATCTTTTTACTTTTTAATGTAGGCATTTATTGCTAGAAACTTCCCCCCAGCACTATTTTTCTGTATCCCATAGGTTTTGATATATTGTGTTTTCATTTTCATTTGATTTAAGAAATTTTTTAATTTCTATCTTAATTTCTTTATTGATCCAGTGGTCATTCAGGAGCATGTTGTTTAATTTCCATGTATTTGTATAGTTTCCAAAATTCCTGGTATTGAATTCTAGTTTTATTCCATTGTAGTCTGAGAAGATGCTTGGTATGATTTCAATTTTTAAAAATTTGTTAACGTTTGTTTTATGACTTAACATATGGTCTATCTTGGAGAATGTTTCATGCACAGATGAGAAGCACGTATATTTTTCATGTATTGGATAAAATGTGCTGTAAATGATTTTTAGGTCCCTGTGATCTAAAGACTAGTTTAAATCCAATGTTTCTTTGTTGATTTTCTGTCTAGATGATCTGTCTAATGCTGAGAATGGGGTGTTGAATTCTCCTACTATTATTGTATTGCAGTTTGTCGTTCTCTTTAGATTTAGTAATATTTGCTTTATGACTCTGGGTACTCCAGTGTTGGGTACATATATATTTAGAACTGTTATATCCTCTCGTTGGATTGACCCCTTTGTCATTATATCATGACCTTCTTTGTATTCTTTTTTAATAATGTTTTTGAGTTAAAGTCTGTTTTATGTGATATATGTATAGCTATTACTGCTTGTTTTTGGTTTCCATTTGTGTGGAATATCTTTTTTCCTCCGTTTACTTTCAGTTTATATGTGTCTTATCTGGTAAGGTGGAGTTCTTGTAAGCAGCATATAGTTGGATTGTACCCTCCTGAATTACTAGTTCCAGCAAAATGGAGAAGTGCTGTTGGGAGAATAACATACCTTTTAAGGTTTTGCTTATTGTTGAAAATGCTTGGCACATCCTCCTTTTATTGGTGATCTTCATCCCAATATCAAAATGGTATTTCTTCTTCCAAACACCTCTTTGATCCAACTGATGGATCAGGGAATTATAGCAGCTTTTAAGGCCTACTACGAGGAGGACCTCTGCCCAGGCTATTGCTGCAATTGAGGAAGACACTGTGAGAAGTTACTCATGCAGTTCTGGAAGGACTACAGCAGCTTTGACAAAGTTAATTCTGGCTGTGTCACCTTGTCTTACTTTTTAAAAATATTTATTTGCAAAACAAGAGTTTAGAATTTCCTATGTCTCCAATTTATTCAGGATTTTAAATCACTTTTTTTTACCTCTTACATTATCCTTATAACAGCTTTATTGAGGTATAATGGACAACTAAAATTGTATATAATAAAAGTGTAGAAAGTGATGTTTTGATATCTGTATACATTATGAAATGATTATTAGAATCAAGCTAATGAACATATTCATTATCTCAGTTATCTTTTTTGTGGTAAGAATCCATAATATCTAGTCTTAACAAGTTCTGAATATACAATATATTATCATCAACTATATACACCATACTGTATATTAGGTCTCTAGACCTTATCCATCTTAATACTGCAAAATTTGTATCTTTTGACCAACATCCTCTCATTTTCCCCACATCCTAACTACTGATAACCACACTTTTACTTTCTGTTTCTATGAGTTTGACATTTTTAGAATCCATATGTATGAGATCATGCAATATTTGTCTTTCTCTGTATCACTTCACTTATTTCTCTAAGCTTGATATCCTGCAGATGCATCCATGTTGTCACAAATGGCAGGATTTCCTTCTTTTTAAGACCATTTAAGTCTATTTTGTATGTGTGTGTATCCATTTATATATGCATGTATATATACATTTAAATATTTCTATATACAATGGACTATTATTGTATGTTCATATATATTTGGATATATATAGTATATATATCCAAAATATATAAGATATATTCCATATATCATATATATTCCAAAATATATATAATATGTTGAGACTTTTTCACATGTTCTTTATGTAACTATTGAGATGATCATATGAATTTTACCTTCTGTTTTTGTATTATATCACATTAATTGATTGAATGATGAACCATGTACATTAAATGATGAATCGTGTACATTCCAGGGATAAGTCTTACTTGGTCATGGTGTATTATGTTTTCAATATGCTGTTGAATTTGTTTTTCTACTATTTTGTTCAGGGTTTTTGTATCTATGTTCATAAAGGATATTGGCATGTAGTTTTCTTTATTTTTTTCCTTTTTCCTTTAATTTCATCATATTATGGGGGTACAAGTATTGTTATGGTTACATATATGGGCACTGCCCCCCTCCCTACCCACTGCTGTGTCAGAGCTTCAAGCGTGTCCAACCCCGAGGTGGTGCACACCGCACCCATTATGTAAGTATATACCCTTCCCCCCCACCTGCCCACCACCCATAAAAGTTGGTGGGTTTTTTTTTGATATTTTGGTTACATTGTATATCTTTGCATCTCCCTAAGAAGGGTTAGAGGTATTCCCTTCCCCCCAATGATGCTTGCCACATCCCTAAGATGTGGGGCTCCCCCTCCCCCTGAATTCCTGGTGAACACTGTTTTATTTTCTTGCAGTGCTTTTGCCTGGCTTTGATATCAGGGTAATGCTGACTTTATAAGATGAGTTTGGAAATGTTAATCCTTTTCAATTCTTTGGAAGAGTCTGAAAAGAATTGGCATTATTTCTTATAATATTTGGTAGAGTTCACCTGTGAAGCCATGCAGCCCTGGGTTCTTCTTTGTTGGGAAGATTGGTTACTGACTCAGTATTCTTACTATTTAAAGGTCTGTTCAGATTTTCTATATCTTCATGGTTTTGTCTTGGTAGATTGCATGTTTCTAAATTTATCCATTTATTCTGGGTTATCCAATCCACTATAATTGTTCATAGTGGTCTCTTATGACCCTTCTTATTTCTGTGGCCTCAATTGAAATGTATTCTTTTGTCTGATTTTATTCATTTGAGTCATCTTTCTTTTTTTTCTAAGTCTAGCTACAGGATTGTAAAATTTTCTTTTCTGAAAAGCAACTTAGTATTGTTCATTTCTTTCTATTGTTTTTCTATTTTCTATTTGTTTTATTTCTACTTTGATCTTTATTTCTGCCCTTCTGCTGACTTTGGGCTTAGTTTGTTCCTTTTTCTAATTTCTTGAGGTTTGAAATTAGATTGTTTACTTGAGATTGTTTCTAATGTAGGCATTTAGTATTATAAAGTTCCCACTTAGTACTGCTTTTGCTGCATCCTGTAAGTTTTGGCGTGTTGTGTTTTCATTTTCTACGTTCCTAAGATAGTGTATAAATTATTTTTAATTTCTTCTTTGATCTGGTATTTTTTAAGTGTGTAGTTTAATTTACATATATTTCATAGTTTTCTCTTTTTTTAATGCTATTGATGCCTATTTTCATTCTATTGTGGTCAGAAAAGAGATGTATTTTTATATTTATTCGGGGTATTATGGGTGTAAAACGTTTGGTTGCGCGTAGTGCGTTTGGCCCTGCAAGCGTGTCCGCTCCCCACACTGAATTCCACTTCCATTAGTTACGGGTTCACTCCCCTACTCACTTCCGACCCCACCCAAGGAACATCACTACCATGTGAATACCTTAGTGTTGATCAGTGAGCATCAATCTGATGGCGCATACATGTGGTGCATGTTTCTCCACACTTGTAACACCTCACTTCAAAGTATGGGCTCAGTCACCATCCGGCACAACATAAGGGGCACTAGATCACCATTGTTTTTGTAGTTGAGTAATATTTCATGGTATACATATTCCACTTTTTATTAATCCACTAATGTTTTTTTTTTTAGTTTTAAAATGTCCACTTTATTCCATATAACACTTAACCAGATATCATTTACATCTGAGGTAAAGATGGCCCATGAGATTGATCTATTGTAAAACACTCTAGGAAATGTAGTCCAATTTTATACATTTCCAGGCATCCCTAGACAAGTATAGCACAATGCAGAAATATGGGTATCACTACTACGTTTTACATAAGATCAAAGGGAAGTATCAATAAATTTCAGAAAGCAGTAAATTCACCTGTCCCTTAAAATATGGGTATACAATTGTTACGAAGCCATAGAAAATGGTTTATAAGATGTAATTTTATTTTATGCTACTCTGCTGTTACACAGGGCATAACATTTTCACAAAGCTTTTTTGGGACTACAGTCAATGATTAGCAACACACAGTAGTGGTCCAACTCTCTAGTAACAATCACTAGACAAACTGGACACCCTCTCACATGTGCACAAATCTGCATGGAAAAGTACTAAAGTTTTAGACTTGGACTTGTGTACTTCAATTTATTTCTCCTTTCTAGTGTATTAAGAAATGACATACACTTTAATTTGCCAAAAGCAATGGTTGTATTCTGGCATCAACATGCTACTTCTATTACACAGTAAAGTGAATACCAGAACTACAAAGGCAGGAGGTGTAAGTGAATTTTTATTGGGAAGGGAAGTTGTCAACTTAAACAGCAGCAAATGAAGAGTGAACAAGGAAACTCCCTGTTGTCACAGATATACATGACCTCCATAATATATGATATAGGAGGTATTTCAATTTGTGACTCCTAGCCCAGAAATGTCAAGTGCTTTTCCATTCAACCTAATACTTCTGAATTCCTACTAAAAAGGAATACCTTAAGAGCATGGAAAAGTTGCTTACTGAAAGAAAAATCCCCAAAGTAAAGAGGGAATGTAGAAGTTAAGAAGTCATGTAGAACACTGTTTAAATTGTAATTAACTACATTTTCATATCTTCACAGTAATACAAAACACAGTCACTTGCAGAACTGGTTCAGATTACTTAAATACCAGATACATTTTTAGTCTTCTACATAAGTGTTTGGAAGTTACTCATGTTTATATGAAATGAAGCTATTAATACTTTTCTACGGCAGTAACTGCACACCAGGAAGGCCAAGACAAACACAAATCAAGGAATGGAGTTTTCCCAAAGCTGCAGTGTGAAAAGCCTATAAACAGTTGATTCCATGCACATGAATCGGTTTCTCTGCTTTAGGAAATCCAAGTGGAATAAGGAATGGAGATGTGTAAAAAGGTTTCTTGAAGGGAGGAAGGATGACACCCTGTATGCATTTAGTTTTCAGCCCCTTCTGCTGCATCGCATTCTTCTCCTGCACTGTCCGATGTCCATAGCGTTAGGCTGTCTCTAAGCAGCTGCATGATGAGGGCGCTGTCTTTGTATGAGTCTTCACTCAGTGTATCAAGTTCTGCAATGGCCTCATCAAAAGCCGTTGTAGCCAGCGTACAGGCGAGCTCTGGGTTATTAAGGATCTCATAGTAAAATACAGAAAAGTTAAGAGCCAGCCCCAGGCGGACTGGGTGTGTGGGTTGCATCTCTTTCTTGCTTATATTAAATACCTCTTGGTAAGCTCCTTGGGAATTATCTATCGTTTGTTTTCGATCATCACCACATGCAACTTCAGCGAGGTATGGGAAGTAATCTCCCTTCATTTTCAGATAGAAGACCTTACTCTCTGGATTAGTTGCATTGACTATTAAATACTTATTCAACAATTCTAGGACCGTGGTGCAGATGGACCTCAGTTCAGACTCCACTTTTTCCCGATAGTCCTTAATCAGCTGCAACTTCTTGTCGGAGGTGTAGGTTTTCTGCTCCTGGGGCCGCCGCCCGCTTTTGTCTCCGGCACAGGGCCCGCCCCTGCCGGGCGCCCGGAGCCGGCCCGCACTGGGCTCCACTCATGTTATTGATGGGCACTTGAGTTGTTTCCATATCTTTGCAATTGTGAATTGTGCTGCTATAAACATTCGAGTGCAGATGTCTTTATTATTGAATATCTTTTTTTCCTTTGGATATATGCCTAGTAGTGGTATTGCTGGATCAAATGGTATTTCTATTTTTAGTTCTTTGAGGTATCTCCAAATTACTTTCCACAGTGGTTGTACTAATTTGGAGTCCCACTAGCAGTGTAAGAGTGTTCCGGTCTTTCCACATCCACACCAGCATTTGTTGTTTTGGGACTTTTTGATAAGGGCCATTGTCACTGGAGTTAGGTTTCTCATTGTAGTTTTGATTGCATTTCCTTAATGATTGGAGATGTTGAGCACCTTTTTGTATGTTTTCTGCCATTAGTTTGTCTTCTTTTGAAAAGGTTCTGTTCCTGTCCTTTGCCCATTTATTGATGGGGTTGTTTAATTATTTTCTTGTTAGTTTTCTTAAGTTCTATATAGATTCTTGTTATCAGCCCTTTATCAGATATGTAGAAAGCAAATATTTTCTCCCATTCTGTAGGTTTTCTATTCGGTTTGGTGACAGTTTCCTTGGCTGTGCAGAAGCTTTTTAATTTGATCATGTCCTATTTGTTTATTTTTGTTGCTGCTGGGATTGCTTTGGGAGTATTCTTCATAAATTCTTTGACTAGGCTGATGTCTGAAAGAGTCTTCCCAACATTTTCTTCCAGAATTCTTAAGGTTTCATGGCTTAGGTTTAAGTCTGTTATCCATTGTGAGTTGATTTTTGTGATAGATGAGAGGTGGGGATCTAGTTTCAATCTTCTGCATGTGGATATCCAGTTTTGATACACCACTCATTGAATAGAGATTCTTTTCCCTTGTGAATATTTTTGTCTGCTTTGTCAAAGTTTAGATGACAATATGAGGAAGATTTTATATCTGGGATCTCCGTCCTATTCCAAAGGTCTATATCTCTGTTCCTGTGCTAGTAACATGCTGTTTGGGTCACGATAGCCTTGTAGTAAAGTTTGAAGTCTGGAAGACTGATGCCTCCCAATTGTTCTTTTTGCTTAAGATTGCTTTCGCTATATGAGGTTTTCTCTGGCTCCAGATGAAGCATAGAGTTATTTTTTCTAGATCTGTGAAGAATGATGGTGGTATCTTGAGAGGGATTGCATTAATTCTATAGATCACTTTAGGTAGTATGGACATTTTAAGAATATTGATTCTACCAATTCACAAGCATGATAGGGATATCCATCTGTTTAGATCTTCTACAATTACTTTCCTCAGTGTTTCATAGTTCTTCCTGTATATGTCTCTTACCTTCTTTGTTGAATATATTCCTAAATATTTACTTTCTTTGATGCCATTGTGAAAGGTGCTGCATCTTTGATTTGATTTTCAGCTAGACTGTTATTGGCATATATGAATGCCACTGATTTGTGTGCTTTAATTTTGTATCCTGAGACTTTACTGAATTCATTTATCAATTCCAGGAGTCTCTTTGTTGAATCCTTGGGATTTTCTAGATATAATAGTATATCATCGAGGCCCCGCCCAGAAGATGGCGGATGAGAAACACCGCCAGACAGAGTGTCTCTGAAGAAAAGACAGATTCTAGCAGAAATTGGAAGAAAGAAGCAAGAAGACGAGCCTGCATCGGATGAGGGTCGGCGGGAGGAGTACCTGAGACCACGGGAGACTCCACGGGAGGAGGTCGCGGAGGAGAACTGGAGGCTGGGACCCCCGGAGCAGCCCGGAGACCAGCGGGAAGGGTAGGTGGATCTGCCGTTTCCCCTCCCCTGCATCCCGGACTGCTGGTGGGCTCCCCAGCAAGCGGAGGGACCTGCAGACACCAGCCCAGCGACAACCGCCGCCAGTGAGCAGTAAGCCAGTAGCGGACATGGCGCCAGGCTCCCAACTCCCTCGGGCCCCTCCATGTGCACAGACACGAGCCGAGCAGCAGACGCCATATTGCCTCCTCCTCCCTTCCCCCGACCCTACCCGCGGCTGCCCAGAGTGACAGAGAGACAATATAGCCACCAGCCGGAGGCACCTCCAGGGAACGGGACCTTCCCTTTTGGGGCCCTACAACAGCTGACTAAGGGGAACTCAGACTGTGAGCTCTCTGCCCGCCAGCCCTCCCAGGTGCTGCTGGCATGGTGATCCCAGGAGAACCGGGTAGACCCTGAGGTTGAGAGACATAGACCCAACTTGGGCTCCCTGTGGGTGAATTGGGACAGGCACTCATCTCCCTGGTGGGGACAAAGTTTGAACTCTGGGACCCAGAGGTCAGACCTGCAGACCACATCCCGTGCACCGAGGCCTAGCATTGCCCGGGGCACAGAAGGGATATACGTGAACAGCCTGCTGAGGTGTGTGTGCCTTCAGGGGCAGATCAGTGTCCTAGAGGGCAACCCTCCCCCCAAAGAGAGGCCGTGCTCCCAGCCCAGGTGGCGTTCCTGCGCAGGGAACCTCCCGGCCGGCATCACAGCCAGGGGAGGCCTGGTGGCGAGTGGTCTGGCCTGCTGACAGAGGCCCAGGTGTAGCCGCGGAGTTGGGGATGGTGGAAAGAGGCCAGGCCCGCTCCAGACTGTGGGTCTCAGACAGCCCCACCCCCACACGCAGACTCTCTCTGACTGAGCGGGGGCCATTCCAGCCCCTCCCTGTCAGCTTTGCCTGGAAGCAGAGAACAGAACTTTGACCCCTGCTGATGACATTGGTAGTGCCTGAGGGTGGGCTTACCCAACTCAGCTCCGCCCAGACTCTCTCCTAGACCAGCCCTCACTAAAGGGGAGAAAAGGACACACCTGGAAGTCCCAGGGCCCCACCCACCACCTGAGGCACTAGAGTTCTCTCTTCAGGAACAAGAGCTGATAACAGGACACAAAAACAACAGAGTAGCCTGTTCCTCCAAGCAAGCGCCACCTACTGACAGGGAGAGCATCCTGCACACCCTTTTCACGACACCTACTGACTCATTATACAAGGAGTGGTCGAATCTCACCCACAGACACCACCTACTGGCTCAGAAACTAAACAAGGCTTGTGAATACCCAAACAAAAACCTAAAGAAAAGAAACAACAACTGATCGACATGGGAAGAAATCAGCGAAGGAACTCCGGAAATATGAAGAACCAATCGGAAAACACACCCCCAAAGAGGAGCCCTAGCCCCCTAGAAATGGACACCAACCAAAATCAGGCAACCAAAATGACAGAAGAGGAATTTCGTATGTGGATCATAAGAACACTCACTGACCTGCAAGAACAACTCAATAACCAGCACAAAGAAACCACAAAAAGCCTCCAGGATCTAGAAAAAAAGTTCACTAAAGAAATAGACACAATGAAGAAAAGTTTAACCGAACTCCTGGAAATGAAGAATCAAGTCAGGGAACTACAGAATACAGTGGAAAGTCTCAAGAACAGGGTAGAC
>VSMD01120139.1:0-43890 GCA_008750895.1 Mirza zaza
TCAGCTTTCATTAAATTACAACTTTCAAGCCTGTAATCCTAGCTCTCTGGGAGGCCGAGGTGGGCGGATCATTTGAGCTCAGGAGTTCGAGACCAGCCTGAGCAAGAGTGAGACCCCATCTCTACTATAAATAGAAAGAAATTAATTGGCCAACTAAAATATATATAGAAAAAATTAGCCGGGCATGGTGGCACATGCCTGTAGTCCCAGCTACTTGGGAGGCTGAGGCAGCAGGATTGCTTGAGCCCAGGAGTTTGAGGTTGCTGTGAGCTAAGCTGACGCCACGGCACTCACTCTAGCCTGGGCAATAAAGTGAAACTCTGTCTCAAAAAAAAAAAAAAAAAAAAATTACAACTTTCATCATAATTACTGCAGGGAAAAGCTGTGTGTCCAAATATTGGACCACTCATACACTACCTTCCTTCCCTCTCATGGTACCTATCCTCATAGAGATTGCAGGTATTAG
The DNA here is from genome assembly GCA_008750895.1 of Mirza zaza. Classification (NCBI taxonomy): domain Eukaryota; kingdom Metazoa; phylum Chordata; class Mammalia; order Primates; family Cheirogaleidae; genus Mirza; species Mirza zaza. The sequence continues at coordinate 467 of VSMD01120139.1, forward strand.
CAAAGCAGAAATGCTGAAAACTGAAATTTGTTCTTTGGGGCAGTCTAAGAGAGAAAAGACTAGGAGTTTCACATCTTCTGCAAAAACAATAATAAAATAAAATTTTCTTTTAATTTTTAAAAGTAGAGCAATAGAACATAATAAAGAATACAGACACAGATTCCTGTATACATAGGAATTTTATTATTCAGTTAAGATTTTACACTGAAGAGATAATGAATTATTTAATAAATGTTGCTGAACATACTGGTTATCTATTGTGGCAAAAATGAAATTAAACCCACATATAAATTTTCAGATAGATTAAAGAGATCTATATAAAAACTAATGATGAATGTATGCGTAATTTTTTTATAATATTAAAGCAGAGACAATCTTTCTAAGCAAAACACAAAAACCAGAGCCATAAACATAAAACAGAAGACTACATAAAAATTTAAAACTTCCAAGACAAGCAACTGGCTAGGAGAAAATAATTAAGGTACCTTTAACAGGCAAAAAATTATTATCCAGAATATAAAAAGAACACTTACAGGTAAATAAGAAATAGACAACCAAAAAGAATAGATAAAAGGTGTGAACTGTACTCTTCACAGTACAAAGAAATTCAATAGCCAATAAATTTGGAATTGTGCACTTAAAAGTCGTATTATTTTTGCCCCTATGACCTGGCAAAAATTTACAAGATTGATAATACCCACAGTTGGCAGAAATGCTGGGAAATGAGCATATTATGATGCTACAGTCTATTTGGAAGTCAACCTTACCCAGGCGAGGTAGTTCGTACCTGTAATCCTAGCACTCTACGAGGCCAAGGTAGGAGGATCGCTTGAGGCCAGGAGTTTGAGGCTGCAGTGAGCTATGATGATGCCACTGCACTCCAGCCTGGGCAACAGAGCAAGATCCTATCTCAAAAAAATATTTTAAAAATTGAAAAATACGGCTGGGTGCAATGGCTCACACCTATAATCCTAGACTTTAGGAGGCTGAGGCAGGAGGACTGCTTGAAGTCAGGAGTTCAAAACCAGCCTGAGCAAGAATAAGACCCCATCTCTACAAAATATACAAAAATTAGCCAGGCATGGTGGCATATGCCTGTAGTCCCAGCTACTCAGGAGGCTGAGGTGAGAGGATCACTTGAGCCCAGGAATTTGAGGTTGCGGTAAGCTATGATCAGGCCACTGCACTCTAGTCAGGGTGACAAAGTGACTCTCAAAAACAAAAATTGAAAAATAAAGTTTCTCTAATGTTTCCTTGTGATTAGAGTCAGCTTAACCTACTACAGAAGGGATATTTATATCCCAAGGCACAGATGTTCATATGTCCCCACCTGTGATGTTAATTTTGGTCACCTGGGTCAAGGCATTATGCTATTTCTCCACTGCATAGCCAACTATTTTCTTCTTGAATTAATAAGGAGTCTGTGGTGAGGCAGTAGTGTAAGACCAGGTAAACATCATGCTTCTCACTCAAATGTGCCCCTAGATTTAGCACCTAGGGTGATGCCTGCCTAACTCAATCTTTATGATGACAGCTGAAAACTGTGTTTCCAACACCAACATTCACTCCCTCCACTTCTACCAATCTGCCTCTGGCATTCTACTAAAGCTAAAGGCTTCTGTCTCCCCCATTTATCTACCTAGTTATTTATTTATCATTCATATGCGTACAAAGATTCCTATTATTTTCAGTGGTCTATAATACATGACTGTCCTTAAGTATCTTAGTGCTCAATTTGTCCCAAATTTGGCCTGGCTAACTTTTAAATTTCTTGGCTTATCCCCTCAGAAAATTCTAATACACAGACCTTGCTTACTGTCAGAATTCTGGTTTATCAAAGAATCTTATAAGGTTAAGGCACAGATAAATTTCAACAGTAAGACTCAATTATTTTTCCAATTCTCTTAATGAAAACTGAGGTATGTAGCCACTGACTTACATATTTGACACACCAATGTACATTCCAAAATGGACTTTATTAAAATGGGGATATTAAATGATGTGCTGCTCTCTAAGCTGAGTTTCCTTACTATTATGATTCTGATCTGTTTACTCGTTGCTCTAAATGCTTAAGAGGGGAACCTCAAGGGCCATCAGCATTTGTATAAGAATCATAATGCAGACCTCTAATACCAGACTCTTAAAATCATTTATTTTTAATTAAGAGAGAGAGAGAAGGAGAGAGAGAGAACTATCTATAGTGACAACTGGCAAAGAGGCACAGCCAATCTGAAAACAAAGAACTGACAACATTAAGAAAGCTGAGAAATAGCTAGAGACAACAGAACAGGTCAATCATAACAGAGTCTTGGAGATAAAGCAGATTTGAGGAACTTTGTAAAAATCACACACAGTAAGTAGCTCCTGAGAGCCTTACAGATTTGTGGCTGTAGAAGTGAATTGACTCTGGGCATGAATGAGGGTCCCTGTGCAAGATGTGGAGGACTGACGTCATTTCAACAGGAGCGTCTCCAGCTTCCTGTGTATGCCAGGCAGTGGCAGCAAAAGCCTCCTCACTCGGGCTTCCCAATCCCTGGATCATAGCTATACTGTGGAGTGCAGCAAACTCTTAACCTCTATAATCGTCAGCCAAAGAATACCAGCACCTCTCCTACGTGGGTTAGTTCTAGATCAATCAACTGAGGGTCACTCCTGGATACCAGCCTAAAACCAATCACTCCTTCAGCTCCTCCTCACATTTTGTAAGCACCTAATTCTCTTAACTCTTCTTCCTTAATCTACCTGGAGCAGTTTCTGTTTCCTGAAACTGAAACTTGCCAAGAATAAGACAGATGACAGGGAAGAAAATAAACAAACAAGATCACACGATTGTGATCATAGCTGAGAAGAGATAAACAGGATGCAGAGTAGAGAAAAGAAAAGGTAGGCTTTGAAGACAGGACCCAAGGAGAGGCTTACTCAGAACTTGACCTTCACAGTGAGGATGGGAAGTCGAGGAGCTGGTCAGGCTGAGTCAGCCAGGTTGGGAAGCAGCCACACCAGAGCACAAGGGTGGGGGAGAATTTGGCATGTTCAGGAAATCAGACGGAAGCTAGGGTGGCTACAGCAGAGGGAACAAGGGGGAGAAAGGCCACAGGCATGCTGGAGGAGGAAAACAGAGCCAGACCACGCAGGTCACAGAAGGAACACGGGTTTTCTTCTAAATGACAGGGAAAGCCACCAAAAAGTTTCAGTGAGGGGAGTAACATGTGATTAACATCTGAAAAATAGCACTTGGGCTGCAGAGTGGAGAGCAGATTGCAGAGCGCAGAGAGGAAACAGGGAGACCGGCGGGATGTACTCCTAGGAGCGCAGGCATGAGAAGCGGGTGGCGTGGACTAGGCAGGTGGCGATGGCAGTGGTGAAAGGGGGCCACAAGTCTACCTTGTGCAGGTAGGCTGGACAGGACTGGCTGATGGCAGAGATGTGGTGGCGGAAGAAAGGCAGGTAGAGGGGAGCAGAAAGGGAGAATCAAGGATGAGGCATGGAGAGGGTGTTGTCAGTTCAGCAATGCTGTTTTAAATTGCTCCCCAAAGCCATGTTTGCTCCTGAACGTTACGAAAGGATGAGCTCCAACTGCCACAGTTGAAATGGAACACTCTGCGGTCTTTAACAAAGCGACGTCACATTTCCCTCAGTCTTTTTTTTTTTTTTGAGACAGAGTCTCACTCTGTTGCCTGTGCTAGAGTGCCGTGGCGTCAGCCTAGCTCACAGCAACCTCAAACTCTGGGGCTCGAGCGATCCTCCTGCCTCAGCCTCCCGAGTTGCTGGGACTACAGGCATGCGCCATCATGCCTGGCTAATTTTTTCTATATATTTTTAGTCAGCCAATTAATTTCTTTCTATTTTTAGTAGAGACAGGGTCTTGCTCTTGCTCAGGCTGGTTTCGAACTCCTGACCTTGAGTGATCCTCCCACCTCGGCCTCCTAGAGTGCTAGGCTTACAGGCGTGAGCCACTGTGCCCGGACTTCCCTCAGTCTTAAATGTCAAAGCCTAATCTACTGCCCTGTGGTACCTGTCTCCCCAAGCTCCCAGACCTGGAGTCCCGCTTGGACTGGGCCCATACACATCACACAGGGCTCTCTCATTTCAGTTAAAATGTAACCTCTGCCATGAACTAGAAAGGGAGGTAAAGAAAGAAAAACCCTTAGAAGAACAAATGATTCTTTCTAAGCTGGTTAGAAGCTTTACTTTTTAAATTTCAATATAATTAGCTATATGATTAGACTTACAGAGCTCCACATCTTAGTAAAGTCATCCCTATCATTTATGAAATCAAACTAGGTTTGCTTTATGTCAGACGCAAAGAATTTCAAGAACCTCATTATTTTTTATCAAAGTTATGAGAAATAACACATGTGCACCATATGCCATCATTACTAAATAAGCAAGTTGTTAGAAATGTGAACGCCTCAGGCTTCTAAAACCTTTTATTATTTGTTTTTACATTATAATCATCCTCTTTGTGAGTGTTCCCTATCTGCCCCAGGTAGAAAGTCGCACACATTGTATCATTTAGCCCTAATGTGTGAATGAGGAGACTGTGGTTCTAAGTACCTTGCTTGCCCTTGATGACCTGGCTTGAGCCAGTCCTCCAAAAGGACATTTACCGCTGTTTGTATTTAAAAACAAAAACATGGTAAGATGACATCTTGTCCTGATGAAAAAAAGGAAAAGGAAAATGATTTATGTATAAAACTAATTATAAAAACAAAAAGTTATTTAAAATAATAAAATAAATAAAAAAATAAAAACAAAAACAAAACCTTTCCTCCCAAAAGTAGATCTTAAAATTACTACCAGTAAATGAATATCTAATACCGAGATTTCAATATGGCTAGCTGCAGTATTTAAAACAATCTTAATGTGATTCTTCCCTGCTCTATAAAATTCTAGCTATATGAACATTCTTAGAAACAGCAAAATTTATACACAATTGCTAATTAAATTAATGGCTGCAAACAAGCATTTATAGTATGCCAGGCACTGAGTGCGATATCACAGCTGCACACAGCAGGCATGAGGTGAGCATGAGAATCCCTGTTTGACGAGGAGACTGAGGCTCACAGAGCAGGTAAGGAAGTTGCTCAAGGTCACACGGCCAGCAGCAGGTGGCAGAACTCCACCCACGTCTGCAAGCCCCTCCATGTTCTCTCCTCTCTCCTAAATCCCTGCTAGAAACAGGCACAACAAATCTGAAATTCAGGTGTGCAAGAAAAGAGGCTGATTTTGTTACATTCTTTGTCCTACTTGAGACTTTGGATACAATGGCAATTCCTTTTATTCAACTGGTAAAGGCTCAGAAGTGCAAATATTTGTGTATCCTCCCAGCATGAATCTAAACATGTTGGATAAATAGTAGTTGCCTTAAAGACTGAACTAGAAAATCATCCATAGGAACTACACATACCTAGTCTGCTTTCTTGCAAATGGAACGAATTATCTCACGTGGGCAGGGGTATTCATACAGCCCTCAGCCCTCTCTTCTGATGACAATGTCACACTGTGAGAGCAAAGCCAACCACTGACCCCTACTAATGCGCCCTACTCTCCAGTTTTGTTTTCTGATGCCTAACACTTGTAACTTCATCATATATAATGCCTGCTCATTTTTATTTCTGCTTGGGAAATTTTGTTTTCTCCTGGTGATTTTTAATTTGTCAATTGTCTTAAAGTGTTCAAGGTGTTCAAGGTGAGAGGAAATGGGCATGACAAAACTTTACGGGGTGTAAGAAATTTTCTTAAGTTGGATTGTGGTGATGGCTACACAACTGTGTAAACTTACTAAAAATCATTGAACACCTAAAAGGAGCAAATTTTATGATACATAAATCAATAAAGCTGGGTGGTTTTTGTTTGTTTTTATTTCAGAATATTAAGGGGGTACAAATGTTTTGGTTACATGTATTGCTTCTGTACAGTTTGAGTCAATGTTACAAGTGTGCCCATCACCCAGATAGTGTGCATTGTATCTGTTAGGTGTGAATTTACCCAACCTCTCCTCCACCCTCCCACCTGCCTGATTTTTGTTGAGTTTTACTTCCATATGCGCACATAAGCTTTGATCGATTCGTTCCAGTTTAATAATACATACACATGGTGTTTGTTTTTCCATTCTTGCAATACTTCAATTATTAGAATGGGCTCCAGTTCCACCCAGGTTGTTATAAAAGGTATTAGTTCCCCCTTTTTTTTTATGGCTGAGTAGTGCTCCATGGTATACATACACCACATTTTATTAATCTACTCATGTATTGATGGGCACCTGAGTTGATTCCAAACATCTTTGCGATTGTGAATTGTGCTGCAATAAACATTCGAGTGCAAGTTGTCCTTTTTATAAAATGACTTTTTCTTCTTTGGGTAAACGCCCAATAGCAGGATTGCTGGATCAAATGGTAGGTCTACTTTGAGTTCTTTGAGGAATCTCCATACTGCTTTCCACAGAGGTTGTACTGGTTTGCAGTCCCACCAAGGGTGTGTAAGTGTTCATTTCCACATCCATGCCAAGCTGGGTGTTTTTAAGTGTATTGAGATAATGCTATTGGATTACTCTAATGCTAATGGATTAACTGGAGGTAAATTCTCCCTCCAGATTGAAAGGATTTAAAAAAGCACTAAGAGGAGTTTCTTTGCTACTTTCTGCAGGGGAACAGTGCTACCGTTTCCTGTCAGAACACAGGAGCACCTATATCCCTTCCCTGTTGAATGCCATAGCATGTATACCAAAGGGGAAACAGTTCTACAAGGCAGCCAGAAATGCTAAATACAATCATGTGCCCCATAGCTATGGTTTGGTCAATGCCAGACGCATATGATGGTGGTCCCACAAGATTACAGAGGAGCTGAAAAACTCCTATCACCTAGTGACATTGTTGTAGCCAACGTAAGGTCATAGTGCAAGACATCACTCATGTGGTTGTAGTGATGCTGGTGTCAACAAACCTACTTTGCTGCCAGTCATATAAAAATATAGTACATATGATTATGTATAGCATATAATACTTTATAATGTTAATAAATGCCTATGTTACTGGTTTATGTATTTACTATACTATACTTTTTATTAGTTTAGAGTATATTTCTTCTACTTATTAAAAAAAAAAAAAAGTTAACTGTAAAACAGCCTCCAGCAGGTCCCCCGGGAGGTACTGCAGAAGAAGGCATTGTTGTTATAGGAGACAGCAGCTCCACGTGTGTTACTGCCCCCAAAATGTGGAGGTGGAAGACAGTTATATTGATGATTCTGACCCTGTGTAGGCCTAAGCTAATGTGTGTGTTAGTGTCTTCATTTTTAACAAAACAAATTTAAAAAGTGAAAAAATGTGGCAGAGCAAGATCCTGTCTCAAAAGTAAAAAATAAAAATAAAAAAATTCCAAAACAGAAAATAGCATGAATAAGAATACAAACAAAGAAAACATTTTTTGTACAGCTATACAACGTGTTTGTGTTTTAGGCTGTGTTATTATACAAGGGTCAAAAAGTTTTTAAAAATTAAAAAGTTTATAAAGTAAAAAAGCTACAGTAAGTTAAGGTTGAAGAAAGAAAAACAATTTTTATAAATTTAGTATAGCCTAAATATATAGCATATAAAGTCTACAGTCGTGTATAGTAATTGTATTAGTAATACCCTAGGCCTTTATACTCACTCACCACTCACTCACTGACTTACCTAAAACAACTTTCAGTCCTGCAAGCTCTAATCATGATAAGTGCCCTATACAGTAGTACCATTTTTTATATTTTATAACATATTTTTACTGTGCCTTTTCTAGGTTTACATATGTTTAGACACACAAATACTTATAAGTATGTTATGACTGCCTACAGTATGAAGTACAGTAACATGCTGTACAGGTCTGCAGGCTCGGAGCAAACACAATATAGCCCAGGTGTGTAGTAGGCTATACCACCTAGGCTGTGTAAGGACACTCTATGATGTCTGCACAATGACAAAATTGCCCAGTGACTCATTTCTCAGAGAACATATCCACATTTAATGATGCATGACTGTAGTTACTGAGCATGTGGCAGGAAGGAAGAAAGTAGTATCTGGAAAGGCTGGAAGAGGAGTGGTACCTAAGGGAGGTCTGAAATGTTTTAAAAAAAATAAAGAAGAAGAAGAAGAAATGGCCAGGTGAGGAAACAGCAAATGAAAAAGCTGTGAAGTAAGAAAGGAAGACCTTTTGGGAAATGAGGCATGAGAAGAGGAACTACAAGCACACCAGAATGGCTGGTGTTAAAGGTCTGCATTAGGGACGCGAGAGCGTAGGACCCACCGCAGACCTACTGAGGAAGAATCGCTGGTGGCAGGATGCAGGGATGTGCATCTTCTCAAGCCGCCTGCTCCCCAGCCACGTGATTTTTATGAGAACCACTGAGCGAGATCCTAAGTAAAGTCTTTTATGCCATGCTAAAGTCTTTGCATCTTACCTCAAAGACAATGAGAAGCTGTGCACAGACTTTTAAATGCAAGGTGAGAATGGACTTGCACTTAAGAGCAGTGGGAACCAGCACATTGCTTTGGGGCAGAGCAAGAATCCTAGAGTCCTTCTAGGCCCCAAGAGTGCTCCCAACTGCCACCTCCTATTATCTTTTAACTTCTTATACTCAGTAACTGAGCAAAAACATACCTTTCACAGGCCATAGTCTCCTATTAACATCTAGGTGCTATATGAAAACCCTGCAAGAACTTTATGATATTCACCATGGAAAGAAGGGACAACACAACTAAATGTTTGGAGAAACCAGAGGTTACAACACCATTTATGTGTCAGTCAGCAAATGTCATTTTCAAAATATCATTGACATTGTCACCTCCCTCACTGATAAATATTAACAGCTCGGTTTTAGAGGGAGCTAGAACAGATGGCCCTTTGAGCCCTGTTAACTACTCTGTTTTGTGTTAAGTGGTTTCCCTTCTCCCTTCAGGAAAGGACAACTGTAAACTTGCAGAATTTACTCAGCTGGAATCCTGGGTATCAGCCTGAGAGGTAACTGTGTTTATCCTACAGGAACCCACCAGAACCCCGTGGAGGATTGTTGTGCGGGACCCTGGATGGGCCACCCTTTATACAATACCAGCTCCTTAGAGTGTTGGTAAAACAACGTCAGGAGGCCACAGTGTAGTCTTAACAAAAATAGCGCTGAGAGCCAAGGTTTGAGACCATTTGCTAAGCGCTGCATCAACCTTTAATCCCCATAATAACCCATAAAGTAGGTTCTACTAGTCCCATTTTTCTGATACAGAAACTGAAGCTTATTGAGATTAGCTAATTTATGCCAGGCCGTACATGGAGAGGCAGGAATGCAAAACCACATCTATCTGACTTCAAAACTGGCACCACATCACTTCAGGGGATGTGTCAGATCAACTTCTATTTTTCCCAGTTTTTGATGTCTATATGAGTATGAAGGAAATAAGCAAATTTAATTCATAAAGCTTACAGCACATTAGGAACAAACTCACATATACCCCTAGAAATCACCTAGCAGGTATCAGCAAACTTTTTACATAAAAGATCTGTAAATATTTAGGCTGTGGAAGCCATATAGTGTGTTTCCCAACTACTCAACTGTACATTGCAGTGGGAAAGCAGCCATAGGTATTACAGACCTGAACAAATGGGCATGGTTGTGTTCCAATAAAACTTTATTTACAAAACTGGGCAGTAGGGTGCAAGCTGCATTTGGCTTTCTGGTGAAGTTTGTGGCCCCCTGACCTAGTAGAAAGGGCACTGAATTTGGAGTCAGGGCACCTAACCTCTAATCCTTCTGTGCCTAAGCTAGCTGAGTGACCTTGGGCCAATCATTTCCCTCCTGTTTCTAACCACAGCATTTTCTTCTCAATTAACCACAAAAATCAGGTAAAAATATATTTTAACACACCAAAAGGTTAGCTATGAATTCTTCATCAAATTCATAAATAACATAAACAGTGGCAACAATACCTTAAGTAAAAGCATAAGGGCAAAGAGAACTAGCATTTTAGGAATACTTCTATGTGCCAGGTGCTTTGAAAGTACAATGTGATTTCATCCTTCATAAATGAGGCGCGTAGGAAAAGTTAAATAACATGCCTGAGGCCTGACAGCAGGATCTGAACACAAGCTAGCTGCTCCCTCAGAAGTTCAACACTGCCCTGCACAGGGGTGGCTGGTCTTGGTCAAAGAGCACTTGATCAATGAGTCTGCAGAGATGATGACGTATGAGGACTTCTGGAGTCAGGCCTCACTTCCCTCTCTGTCCTCATTTGTCCTGTCCGCCTCCTCTCAAAAAGATCATACCCCATTTGACCTGAAAAACAATGTGGAAATCTGAGATTTGTTTCCTTCAGTTCTGAGTGGAAGGACTATGACTCATGCATTGAAAAAAAACCAGGAGCCTCAGAACTCCAAGACAAAGTGGTCTGAGAAAGAAGGGAGGAAAGGAGGACCAAACACACCCGCAAAGACACCATGTGTGGTCCTGCTGGCCACACCAGGGTGTTGGGGCAGGCTGGCTCTGTATCTCAGAACTCAGCCGAGGGCAAGTCTATGTGATGAGACATAAACCTGTGGAATTGCTCAAACGTGTCTGACCCTGTCTGTCTCCTTAAACACTGCATCTCAGCTTAGAGTCATCAGTTTAAAACTGCACTTTAGAAATGGGGTCAGGAAAGGGAAAGCGAAACCAAAGAAATGGGATCATTGTCGCCTCCTTTATCACAAAAAAAAAGGGAAAAAAGAGAAGAAAAGGAAAAATATTCCCCAAATACAGAAGAGTACATGCACTGTCAAAACAAAGCAAAACAAAAAATAAAAAAAAAAAAAAAAAACCCAAAGCCAAACTCCTCAGCCAAGCATACAAGGCCTATCAAAATCAGGCTGGGACACACCCACTACAGCTCCCCTGCCTTCATCACTTAACTCTTGCAGGCCCTCTGCTCAGGCCACAGGGCCTCCAGCCCACTAACCCAGGCCTGGGCATGTTACCCTGCTACTTCCTCAGCCTCACAGAACGAAGCTGATCTCCCTCACTGCCTACTGAAATTCCACCCGTCCAAACCCAGATCAAGTGTCACCTTCTACCTGACAGATGTCAAAGCTGAAAGGAACTTTACAGACAGATCCTTAACTTCATGCTGCCTGTGAGGAAACCAAAGCCCAAAAGGGTTAAGGGACTTGCTCTAAGTCACACAGCTGTTCTGGAAACCAAGTCAGCTGACTCCCATGCAGGTGGGGTGGGCAGGGTAAATGTCCCCACTGACTACTCTGTAAGAGCCCTCTGCTCCTCTGGGAGCACAAGGCCACTTGAACTCTCTCTAAACTCTCTGCTACATTCCAGGTTAGAGTTGTTTGTTTGTACCCACATTCCTGACTGTCTGCTCCACAGGGGCCCAAAGCATATCTTACTCCTAGTCTTATCCTAGTACACAACTACCCTTGCATATAGTGGGCCTTCGGAGGGCTACAACTGTCATTCGACAAACAAAACACTAGAAAATCACCTGCCTCCAATCAGCTTCCATGTCCTGCCAGAGAGCCGCCTAAAGTGCTGGTCTCTCCACACTACTCCTTGGCTGAAAGCCTGAAGTGCACACCATGATCCGGACAATCTAGCATGAAAGACCCTGAATGGCTCTTCCTGCCTCTGATGCTTAACTTTACGTCAGCTTTACTGGATTAACTTTACTGGATTACCAGACAGCTGGTAAAGCATTACTCTGTGTATTTCAAGTGTGTCTGTGAGGGTGTTTTCAGAAGAGACTGGCATGTGAATCAGTGGACTGAGCAAGGAAGATCTGCCCTCTGGGTGGACACCATCAAACTGCCTGAGAGCCCGGATAGAACAGAAAGGCAGAAGAAAGTGAATTTGCATTCTCTCTCTCGCTTGCTCTCTCTCACTCTCTCTCTCTCTCATATCCCCCCTCTTCCCTTTCTGGAGCTGGGAAATCCTTTCTGTGCCCATGAACATCAGAACTCCAGGTCTCCAGCCTCTGGACTCCAGAACTTGCACCAGCAGGCCCCCACCAGGTTCTCAGGTTTTTGGCCTCAAACTGAGAATTACACCATTGGTTTCCCTGGTTCTGAAGACTTTGGACTTGGACTGAGCCACACTACTAGCTTCCCTGTTCTCCAGCTTGCAAATGGCACACGGCGGGACTTCTCAGCCTCCATAATCATGTGAACCTATTTCCCTAATAAACCCCCTCTCCTCCACCCATCTCTATATTTATGTATCTTACTGGTTCTGTTTCTCTGGAGAACCCTGACTAATAACTACCCCTCCAGCCTCGTGTCCTGCCACCCCAGCCACCCAGAGCACCACAGGTTTTCCCTCACCTCCATACCCCATCCTGCTATTCTCTCTCCCTGCAACACACGTCAAGAGCTCTCCTTGTCCCCGAATCACTTCCACATGGCTAAACCCTATAAGACTCAGAATTTCTAAGAAATGGCCTCCTCCAGGAAGCCACTCCTGACTACCCTTCCCCCCAAGGGAGGTACCCTCCCTCCTCTGTGGTTGTCAGCACACAACAGCCCCTCCCCTCACTGGACCAGAACCCAGGGCAGGAGCTGTGCTAGCCTCTCCAGTGCACAATACTCAACACTTCAGATCAGACTGAATCATTCCCACTTATTAGCTACCTTCAGATCCAACAAATATATACAATGTGTCATTTCACTGGAATATTTCAAAATGTGTAGGCCTTATCTATATGTCAGCATGATATCAGCAATACCAACAGGACGTGTCCACAGATCACAGGAAAAAAGCATTTATTGCACACCAGCAACCTTTAAATAAAGAACTTAACATGCAAGATGGCATTAGGAACTGCCAGGGCTTCCACACCTCAGGAGTCCCTTAAGAGAGGTGTGATGACCCTACCAATGCAGCCAGCTGGCCATGGTAGCTCTGCGTGGTAAGAGATGCGGTACATGAGCAGGGAGCACTAAGCACAGGGGTAGAAGAGGAGAGTTCTGACACAGTCGGTGCCCGGTGGCAGGCTTGAAAAAGGAAATTCCCTCCCCAGGAACCCTTAAAAGCACCCATGGGAGTCCCTGGGGTACTCATCTTTGGGAAGTATGCACAAAGTAACTTCAGGAGACTCCGCCTGAGACGGCCAGTGCGGTCTGGAGGCTGTCAACAGATGGCTAGATGGAAACCCTGAGCCTCACAGAATGCGCAGTGTCAGATTCGCACTGTGGATAATTAGTAACAGCACCCTGGCGGGCAACTGAGATAAGAAAACAAACAGCTAACACAGGGAAGAACTGACACCTGTCCACAGAAGCACACCTGTGTTACCAGACTTGAAAGGAAGGAAGGGGGTTATCCAGGTACAGGGCAGGAGAATAGAAACTGAGGGAAAGTTTCCCTGGGAAAGAAGCATTCAAAGAACAGATGGGATTCTGAGAGATTCAAAATCGAACACTTTGGGGAAATTGCCTGTTTGTTAACCTGAGCTGGAGTTGGGACTGATGATAAAGTGGTGTTGTTTCCTGCCACTAACCTGCATTGCCAATTTACAAACGTCCTTTCTTCACATTTTCCAAATGCATTCTGTCATGAACAAATGGCACATGCTCCTCAGTAAGAACATTCACAGTGAGCCACAAGGGTTATTTATTCTGCTTGTCGTCCTTCCCCATCCTCTGCACCCTGAAAGGGGATGGGATTGAACCCTGCTCCTTCTCCTCCACAGGTGAAAGCACCCCACACAGCCACACAAGGAACCCAGAATTATCACTGAACAACTAACTCCTCCCTTCCTCCCTCCAGGCATCACTGACCGTCAAACTGGGGCACAAGCCACCAAGCCAAGTCCTCCTTCATGTTCTCACCGAGCAGGCCCTCAAATCTGGCCTCTTCTCTACAAACCTGCAGCCTCTGCTCCACTTCAGTCCTCATCGCCTCCCACACTAACTGTTGCAACAGCCTCCTGCCCTTCCTGCTGCCACCTCCACAACCTGGCTGCATCTCCTTCACCAGATTAATCCTCCTAAAATAATCTTATCACACTTGCCTAGTTAAAAAACCTTCCAGATTCCCATTGTTTAAGAGATATAACCCAAACTCTTTTGCTTGACATTCCAGACACGGCATCACGTGATCCAAGCCATGCTTTTGGATCTCAGCCCTCAGCAGGTCCCCTGCCCATTGTGCCAAACATGCTGCTCTCATTCCAACCCATTTTAACTTCCTCCAAGGCCTGCACCTTATCCCACTGGCTCTGCCCAACACAAGTGTGCTTACCCTTCGAAACCCAGTTCAAACACCATCTCTCCTTTCAGGCCTTTGCCAGCCCCTGTTAGGGAGGTCAACCATCCCTGACTGCACCTGCTGCCCTAGGGTAACTACTAAAAGCACCCCATTTACTCTCATGAGGTGATAAATCACACTACTTTGGATGCTTTGGATGATACGCCACACTGCCCTTCTACCCAAAACCTACCCTGACGCAAAAATATAACTAGTTACCTGTGTAACTGTTTTACTAGACTGTGTATTCCGCCAGGGTAACAATTGTCTTGTTTCCGTGTGTATATCCACCATCTAAAGACTGTTGACACCAGAGTGGTGTTCAATGAGCACTGGTAGAATGAAAGAATGACTGTGATTCTAAGAAAATTGTGGTAACCAATTTTATCTAAACTTCCAAGGGGAAATTTTCTAAATCAGAACTAGATCTAAAAAGTCCTGGGCCAAAAAGCAGGCCAGAAAGCATCTGTCACATAAACCATTTCTTTCCCTAACTCAGTATGTCTCAACTTTTTTTCATTATCACCCCCTTAGGGAACCTAAGTATAAAGCTTACTATTTTTATTAAATAATAGGTTCACAATGATGCAATAAAAATTTTAAGTTAAAAGTAAAATTTAAAATTTTAAGCCTATTAACATTTAACCTTATAACTGTATTGGCTAAGTATGTTAATGTTTATATTTTAAATATTTAAAATTTAAATATTCTAAATATTTAATATTAATTTAAATATTAAATATTTAAAATATTTATAATATAAAATATAATGCATCAAATTGTATATGTAAATTATCAATTTCTATAACTATATAACAGCAGTGTAACCAAATTTTTGAAAAAAACATTCAAAACTGTTATTTTTCCAGCAAAAGTAAGACAACTGAAAAAATTATTTTCTTAAAAGTTATTTTTAATGAAGCTTTTGTTTCATATGAGAAAACAATTTTCAACTTAACTAGCTGCAAGATATTCATTCAGATACTGTCAATATTTTCCTTTTCACCACTTGACATAATTATCAGCAGGTTAACTCACTTTAATACAATTAAATAATAAAATATAAACTATTCTCATTTAATTCTCAAATCCCAAGTAGTACACACAAAAACACAGAGGGCTGAATGTAAGTAACATCCACAGGGCACCCCATAAGTATGTGAAGGTCACCAATCAAGATATAACTTTAAGATCAAGCAACTGATAAGAGAGAAAGTCCTCTGATCATAGACATCTACTTAATATTTGCCATAAACTGTTGTATTGACCTTGCATATATTCTGTACATCTTCCATGAACTCAATGTCAACATTGCTCATGCAATACCCAAGAAAACCCAATGAGAGAAATTTCAATGTTAAGAAGTAAGATTTTGTCAATTGAGCTTTGGGAGCCACAAACCATTACAATATCTAAGATGCTTTTTCCCCTCAAGAACCAATTTTTGCCTCCACTGAGGATACAAGTCCTAACATCTGTACTCCCACATTTATTGTCCTAGCACCTTTTAAAAAAAAATCAGTTTACGAAAGAAAACATCCACCCCATAGCTACCATGAGAGTTTCTCTACCACTATCACTCCTTGGGTATTTTGAAAGAAAAAGGATCCCCATATTATTGGTTCTTCTCTGAAAAATAGACCTCATTTTTCCCTCTACATAAGCACAGACCTTTAGAGCTAGAAGTATACTTAGGGCTCATCCAGCCACTCCTTCAGATGAGGAAACTGAAAGGGCCCTCAGAGGCTAAGAGACTTGCTCAATCAAGCTCACTAGTCATGGACAGAACCTTGTCTGTCTTGTTCACTATTGTATCACCAGGCTAGCACAGGGCTTGGCGCCTAAGATAGGCAGATGTTTGCACAAATAAATGATGAATGACTACGGGGCAAAGAGAGCTGAGAGACAGGTTTCCTAATTTCCAGCCTAGTACTTTTCCAACTATGCCCCTCTATCCCTATTTACTTCCCAAGGCTATCAAATAATAACTACAAATACTATCAATATCAAATGTGGCTACAAAGACTACTAGACTCTCTCTTAAGTGTATGAAAATCTTCCTAGCTGAAATATGCTATTTACACATCCAGTAAAATGAAGAACAAAGTTCTTATTAACTCATGAGTAAAGTTCTTCAATCCATTTACAGAAAGTTAGGGACTTTCTACAAATAAATTCAAGGTTCCCAGTCTACAATACACTACTTATTTGCTTACCCTCACTTGAGCTCTTTTCTAGAGTTCTTGTAGACATGTCATATCTCCCTACCCAGACAGAGAACCCTAGAAGGCTAAAACCGTATCTTCTAAGGCACCTACCAAGTTTGAGCACAGGGCAAATTCTCGATAAATTCTTGCTAAATATATATCAATGGAAATGGTATACCATGAAGGACAAAAGTGAATTTGGCATGAACAAAGAATTCTGTTTGTACTTTGCTTATCAACTAGGACTGGTATAGTACCTAGCATGTAATAGAAGCCTAATAGTTATTGAATGAAAAAAAATAAAGGATATAGCAAAAACTGAGAAGTTTTTAAGCAACATCTTTTCTGCAGTCATTCATTCATTCAACAAATATATACTTACCAAGGATCTGTGTGCCAGGCTCTCTGCTGCTCTAAAACCTAACTTCCCACAGAGCTAGAGCCTTCCTCATCAGCTAAAGCATCTCAATACTTTGGTTCGACTTATAGACAATGGGCATAGCTTGGGTGACAGTATGTCTAAGTGTGTCTGCTACAGTCACAGTTTACACCCATTGTTCCAGTGTTAATTATTAATATACCAGCCCCTCAACAATGCCCCCCCAGGCAATCATATAGCCCTAGGCATAGCAATTTTTTTCTGACAAGCAGACCAGGATTTAAATATTTCACTCTACAGTCTCATTTCCTCATTTATAATATGATTAAGCTAAATGGTTTTACATAGGGAAGTTGTTGGGACAAGCTGGGGATATGACATGGAAACCATACTGTAGAGAGCCTTGCATGCCGCGAACATGGCTATTTAATTTAACATACAAAAGGACCCATAAAAACTTTTGAGGAAGGAAGTGAATGTATGGTCAAAGTACCAAGAAAGCATTACTACTTTGATTACAGAGAACTAGGACAGGAAGAACATGAAGGAAAACGGCCGGCTCCAGGTCATACCAAAAAGATAGCTTAAAGCTATAAATAAAGGTTGTCACAGATGAAAATAGCTACAGATCTGCTATTTCATCATTTGCCTTTATGTGCAGTTTAAAAGTTTCAACAATAAATAGATGCAGCTGAACAAACTGTAGTTCACTGGTCTATGGTCTTGGGGCAGCCCTTAATGCAAGGGATAGATAGGCTGTCAGAAAAGGTTCTGGACAGCCCGGCCTCTTGTCTGCCAGTCATGTAAAGGAGCTGTAGTTCAGTTTTTATTTTAAGGCCCACATTTAAAGCATAGTATTCGCTGTCAAAAGTTTCCCAGCATTAGCCAAGAGATGGGCAGGAGTTGTAACCGCCTCCTCCAGATCATCCACTATTGCATCATTTGAAACCAAAGCCTTCTAAAGACGGCGACTAGTAAAATACAAGTCAGGTAAAATGGCAGCAGCAGCAGCAGCAGCAGCAGCTGTGGGCGCTGCCACAGCCGCCGGAGCCGCCTCTCCTTCAAGCGCAAGGGAGCGCGCTCTCTCCGGAGCCGCCAAGTGCTGAAAGGAGCAGTCAATAAATCAACAGGTCTAGCGCGCCCGCCCCGAGGTGCTCAGACCCAGGCGCGCGGAAGGAAGTAGCTAATTATTTAAATACAGTTGAGACCACGGAGGTCGGAGTGGCAGCTCAAAGCTCCTTCCCTCCGTCAACTAGCGACACTGGGGACCTGCTTGGGAAAAGCCCGGCCCGGCGCGGGGAGGGAGAAGCCCCACAGCCGGCGGCTGCTCTGCCCTCCAGCCCTCCCGCCCCGCCGTCCGGGAAGGTACCCCTCGACTCTTCCTCCCTCCGGCTGTCCCCCTCTTCACAGACCGTGAACCTGTTGGTTCTGCCACCAGGAAACTTCCATAGATGGTGAGATTCCCATATCCGGAGGCGATTCCACAAAACCCCGCAGGGCCAGTGTCGGGACTTCAGGGGCAGACCTCGTAAAGCCCAGGAGCCCCCGGAGAGGCTCCGAACAGCTCGAAGCCGCGGCCGTCCGCTCCCGCTCGCTCGCACCCGCCGGACGCGGGGTCCCCCAAGCCCACGGCCCCGCGGGGCCGGCGCCCCGAACCGGGCCAGCCCCTCCGCTCGGCGCGCCGCAGGGCCCCTGCCTGCTCCAGCCCGGACAGACCCGCCAAGGCCGGGTGCCCCCACCGGTAGCCAGTCCCAGGCTGGGGACCAAGGGGGCGGGACCCCGGTCGCCCCAGCCGGGCTCCCTCATCGCTCCCGGACTCCCGTGCCGGGCCCCAGGGGACGTGCCCGCACGCCCCATCGGAGAGTACCTCGTCGGCTTCCAGCTCCGCTCGGCTCCCCACGAGCGCCATGTTCCTCCTCCGGCTGCTGCCGCCCAGAAACCGAGCAGGGCACTGCGAAGCGGCTCGGTTCCCTCCGCTGCGGGCTCAGCCCAGCGCTAGTGAGGGAGGAAGAAGTCGGCCCGGCGTTCCCGCCGGTCCCGGGCGGGGCGCGAGCGCAGCTGGGCGAGCGCTCTCCCCGCCCCCGCGCAGGCGGGCCCCGGAGCATCCATTTCCCGAGCGGACAACGGGCGCCCGCCCCGCCTCTGGCCCCGCCCATCGCCCCGCCCATCGGGCCTTGCCCCGCCCCCCACGCGGCTCGGTCGGGAGCAACCAACCAGGTTCCCGAAACGCGCCTCCGCCCCCAGCCGGCGACCCCCCCACCCACGCAGGCGGAGTCACCTTGCAGAGGGAGTCTGGGCGGGAGTGGGACTGGCCCGCCCTCTGGGGAGGTTCCCCGAAGTTACCTGCGGCCAGTGCTCAGCAGAGGCTGAAGCGCGCCTAGAACCCGGAGAGCGCGGAGTGGACGAGGCCAAGGTCAAAGCTGCGCTCCCCGTGGGGCATGGAAGCATCCACCTGGTCCTTGGGCCGGTGCCGGTCCATTTCCCTCGCCAGGTGGGAAGCGCTTCTCGCAGATGGTGTGCCCAGAGGGCAGCCTGGGGTCATGGTCACCGAGAGTCCTCTGACGCGCCACCTACGCAGGCAGTAGGTTGAGAGCACCGTCTCCAGATACAGGGACTCCGTGTTTGCTTATGTTATGTTTATAAATAGAAAAACCACGGGACAGAGATTTATACAACTTAGAGCTCCTCTACCTCCCCGACCTGTCCTGTTTGTCCTCTCCGAAGCATCCTGCACTGACCCCTTTTGTAGATCCAAACATATGTGTATAATTCGTGCTTGAACTATAAACTACATGAGGTTAGGATGGTATCTGTCCACTTCAAGGTTGTATCGGCAGCACCTAGAACAGTGCCTCGCACATAGCACGTGCTCAACAAATATTTGCTGGCTGAGTTTAGAAATTGAATCTTCCTTCTGACATGTAAAATAATTGAACTATTTAACTGGAAAATTTAAAGCTACATTTTTAAGAATTTGGGGGGAGGTCAGCTTTATTTCACCAAAATTCACCAAGTGTGTAAATTCAATGAAAAGTGTTTACAAAATACTGTCCTAATCATAATATAGAACATTCCAAAAAGTTCCCTGTGACCCTTTGCTGTCAATTTCCTACACCCACTCCCTGGACTCTGGCAACTACTGATCTGCTTTCTATTACTATCATTTTGCCTTTTCTAGAATTTCACATAAATTTAATCATAGAGCATGTGATCTTTTGTGTCTGGCTCATGAAAAGCTATTTAATAGTCATCCTGTGATAATTATAAAAATAGCTGTTATTGAGTTCTGACTATATGCTAGAACTATGCTGAGTCCCTTTTATATATTATCTCATTTATTCTTCATAACCCCATAAAATAGGGTAGTATTATCTTTCAGATAAGTAAACTGAGGCTCAGAGAGTTTAAGTAACTTGCCTGAGGCCAGACAGCTATAAAGTAGGAAGGAATGCCAAAATCGGAATCCCTGCAGTATGATCAAGGGCCTGGTGGATAACCATTGCTCTGTACTGCCTCCAACCACCCTCCCTCTCTTTTTCTCTTTTTGTTTCAGTAGAGCAGCTGCCTGTACAAGTCCATTGTACACATTGCAGTGAGTCACCTTTGCATCCTTGATACTTGCTCTACAATTTTAATGAATCACCATGTACCTTTATACTAGAAATATAAAACAGTTTCTATCCCAGAAAGAACATGAAAAATTGGGTTAGGTTGTGGTGATGGTTACTCAACTCTCTGAATTTACTAAAAATCATTGAATTGTATACGTACAATGGGTAAATTTTATGATTATGTAAATTATATCTTAATAAAGATATTTTTAAGAACTGATTAACATATTCTTTGGATATTTAGAATCAGATGGACTAGAAGGGACTGGGATGTCAATTAATTCCAATAACCCTAAAAGTATCTACTCCTTCCTCCACCCCACCCCCACCCCACTCCTACCTCCTCCTCCTGTTTATGTTTCACTTTTTGAGTCTCGATTTCCTGTCTCGGTCCAGATTCTACTCCGTATTACTCACACATGGTTCCATTTTTTAAAGTTCATCAGTTCCTAAATTAATATCACATTTTTTTGACATAAAACTATCTTGTTAGTGGTTTCTTCTTATCCCATATGTTTTGTTATTCTGTCTTATGAATTTCAGCTCTTCAAATTTTGTAACAACTTGGCTCTAGTGACATGATTATGTTATAATGAGAATCAATTCTAATATTTCAAAAGTCTGTGCTTATCAATGAAGTTTGTTTGACAGGGCTTTTTGTTGATTTTTTTTAGATCAGAAATCAAATCTAAAATCTTGTATGTTTTAAATTCATGTCACAGGATGAGCAGCACTCATGTTTCAATTATAAATACTGAATGAATAAACATGTTCTGGCCCTTGGAACATCTAATCAAATTTGCTTTGCTCCAGGAAGAGCTTTCTTTTCCTACATGTGTGATTTTACAAGATCATGAATCACAAATATAAAACAGCGTTTTTCAAAGAGAAATTAGAATTTGTTTTTGTAACAGAATTCCCCTTGCCAGTTCACTGATAACATTATATTCTAGCAGTCAAGTGAGATTACTCAGATTTTCCATTTCCCAGAAGCAACTAGCATAGAGACTAAGCAAGAGGATGTGTGAATTGGTTCCTTTTGAAGCCACACCTACTGGGAGCTGTTTGGGTTTCAAAATAAATCTAATGTTGCACACAATCTAATCTTTAGTATTCCTGAACCTGTTACCCTTAGCTGATGTAGTTTTTTGCTGATACTTGATTTAAATAAAAATTGAATATTCATCATTTGTGTAGTAGGAGAGGCTCAAATCCATGAAATAAGTGCTCATTGTAAATCATGTTTGTCAATGGCTTTGTCTCACAAGCATGTCTTAGCTCCTCAAGGAAAACTTCCCCTTCAAAAACAGCTCCTCCCTCTCAGCCACACTATGTCACATCCTCCTGCTGTATTCATAGCACTGATCATTACCTGGAACTCTCTTGTTCATTTATTTATTTGTTGTTGGTCTGTGTCCCGCAACAACAGCGCATGCGCACGCGTACACACACACACACACACACACACACAAACACACATACACACTCACACACTATAATGTAAGCTCCAGGAGTGGAGCTTGTGTTCTGTGTCTATAACAAAAACCCCGGTACCCAACACATAATAAATAATAAATGGCTACTGAATGAAAGTGGAAAAGCTCATAGTATGTCAAGCATTATTGTTTAGACCTAGCAATGCCAATGTTTTAGCATAATCCAGTAATAATGAGGGAGATTTAAAGAATGTAAATTACATGTAGTCTAAAATGTAAATACCGTTTTCTAGGGTAATATGGCAGGCATGATGACTATCGTTAATACCTACTCATTTTTTCAAAATTATACAAGAGCCAAGCACTTAGAAGTCCCTCAGTGACCTAAAGGGAAATAATTCAGATCCCTAACAGAGGCTTCCATATTAGGGAGAAAAAAATCTCATCACTTAATGGAGGCTGAAATCTTCCCTTCAGAATATCCTTGTGCCAGGGACTGGGAGCTGGGTAAACATTAATTTTGCCCTACGTAACAGTTGTTTATTCACTTTTTTCATACATATGAAATCTTTCCAGTTGCTTTGCTATTTCTTTTCACAATATCTTTTTAGAGTAACACCATATTTTCAGACAAGGAAAGTGAGACCCAAAGAAGAGAGCAATAACACAAAGAGTAACTTTGCAACATGCAATCTCAGGGCGGAGTGTTGAATATTTGAAAACAAGACCAATAAGAATAAATAGGTTATCTGTGGCAAAGGCAGCTCATTGTCACCCCCTGTGCATTCTCCCCTGGCTCCATTAGTAAGACAAGTTGATTTTATAAAGAGCAGCATACGGCCTAGCTAAAAGACTAACTTCAAAGGACTCCTGCACAATTACCAATGACCGGTGTAACTAAATTCTGGCCAATGGAATATATTTCACTTCGGAAATATATCTGAAGGGAAATGACTCAACTGGGGCATGTGCCCCTTTCCCCTTTTGCCCTTCCTCCTTCCCACTGCCTAAAACATGTGATGATTGGAGCTGCTGCAGCCCTCTTGGACCATGAGGTAATATACCTTGAGAATAGAAGCCTTAAGCTAGAGGAGTAGAACAAAAAGGCAATTGGAGTCTGGGTTCCTGATATCTATGGTGCTGCCACACAAGTCCTTGAAATACCAACCTTCAGATTTCTATTACATGTTATTAGATATCCTGGGTTTTCATACACCCTGCTACTCACTCCTCACTCCAGCAAAATCATTTTAGAAATTCTAAACAATGTTGGAGCAGAACAAACAATTGACTTGGAACAATTATGCAACCACAAGCGTACCTCATATTATTGCACTTTACTTTATTGTATTTCACAGATACTACATTTTTTTATAAATTGAAGGTTTGTGGCAACACTGTGTTGAGTGAGTCTATCTGTGCCATTTCTCCAACAGCATGTGCTCACTTCATGTGTCTGTGTCACATGTTGATAATTCTCACAATATTTCAAACTTTTTCATTATTATTGTATCTATTATGGTAATCAATGATCAGTGATCTTTGATGTTACTATTGTATTTGTTTTGGGGTGTCATGAACCATTCCCATATTAGACAGTGAACTTAGCTGATAAATGTTGTGTGTGTTCTGACTGCTCCACAGACAGGCTATTCCCCCATCTCTCTCCCTCTCTTCTGGCCTCCCTATTTCCTGACACAACAATATTGAAATTAGGCCAATTAATAATCCTACAATGCCCTCTAAGTGTTCAAGTGAAAGGAAGAGTCACTGACCCAGTGCAGTGGCTCATGCCTGTAATCCCAGCACTTTGGGAGGCTGAGGCAGGAGCATCCCTTGAGTACAGGAGTTTGAAGCCAGCCTGGACAACATAGTGGGACACCCATCTATACAAAAAGAAATTTTAAATAGAGAAATCTAAGAAAGCGAAGAGGTAGTAAGGAGGGACTCCAGCCTCTCGGTATAAATGCCTGACCAAACCTCTGGCTGACCCCCTGAACCATGCACATGTGAGGCCAAATTCAAGCTGCCCAGCTAAGGTTCAAAGAACTGAACTGAAATTTAAGCTGCCACTCACTGCAGGGGAAAACAGTGTTTACTGTTTGTGTTCAGCCAAGTTACCCAACCAATTAAAAAAATAAAAATCAATACTATTCAGAGAATCTAAAAGAATCCAACTCAAACTCCGATGTGTTAAAGGTTATCTTCCTACCTACTGCACTTTACCTCTTTACAATCTTTTCAAGTTTTGTTAGGTAGAAATGAGAAAATTAGCATATCTTCCTGGCAAACAGTTTGGCAACAAGAATTAAGAGTTCAAAATTTTGCACCCCTTTTGATCTGACAATTCTTCTCTAGGAGAGATAAGCAGTGAAGGTGCAAAGATATATGTGAAAAGGAAAAATTTCCTTTTTGTCTCTATTCATCCTAGGTTCTGTGGCTGAGGCCCTATAAAATTAGACTGACAGATGAACAAGAAGAAAACAAACAAGTTTATTAACATATGCTTCGGGCATTCACATGAGAGCTCTCAGTGATGAGTAACTCAAAAATGTGGTTAGAACTTGGGCTTATAGCATCGTGAAAAAGAAGAATAGATTTTTAGAGAAGTGATAAGACAAAGGAAAAGGACTTTGAACTTCTTTTTTGAGACAGAGTCTCACTCTGTTGCCCAGGCTAGGGTGCCGTGGAGTCAGCCTAGCTCACAGCAACCTCAAACTCCTGGGCTCAAGCGATCCTCCTGTCTCAGCCTCCCGAGTAGCTGGGACTACAGGCTTGCGCCAGCATGCCCAGCTAATTTTTTATATATATATTTTTAGTTGTCCAGCTAATTTCTTTCTATTTTTTAAATAGAGATAGGGTCTTGCTCTTGCTCAGGCTGGTCTTGGACTCCTGGCCTCAAACAATCCACTCACCTCTGCCTCCCAGAGTGCTAGGATTATAGGCAGGAGCCACTGCTTTGCGCTTCTAAGGGTAACCTCAGAACCTTAGCTTTATGGAAAGGTAAATATGTGGCAGAACTAATAGAAGGGCTAGTTAGTAAAGTTTATGACATAGATTTTTCTGGTGCTATCTCTGGGCAAAAGGTCAAGAGTTGTCTCCAGTGATTAATTTTTCTCCTGGAGGGTGGGTGGAGGGACATCTTTACAAATTTATGTCTTGCTCTTAGGTAGAGAGCCTTTCTTTTATCCTTCTCAATTGCCTTCAGCTCAAAATAATCCTCATGCCTAAGTGGCATATTTTGGTGTTGCATATTCTGTTACTCTTCAAAAGTTTTTAATCATAGTACTATTTTTAATTTTTTTTTTCTGATAGGAATGGGGTCTTGCTGTGTTGCCCAGACTAGAGTGCTGTGGCTATTCTCAGGTGCAATCATAGAGCACTGCAGCCTGGGCCTCAAGTGATTCTCCCATCTCAGCCTCTGAGAACAGGCATGCACCATGGCACCTGGTTTATTTCAAAATTGCGTATTATCTATCAGATGGACACAGATTTTAAAAGTTTGATAAAGTGCTATGTCGGAAAGGATTATTATTGGTATTGAGATTTTCATTGCTGTAACTCTAGTAAGGACAATTTGGCAATAATCTACCAAAATTACAAATTCCCAGCAACCCCATATATGGTCATTTGTCCTACAAATATATTCGTGTGTGTGTGTGTGTGTGTGTGTAACTACCTATGCACAAAGTTACTCATTGTAGTGATTGTTAGGTCCCGAGCCGAGAAAGAGACACAAAGCCTCATGTGTAGTAAAATGTTTATTTTGAGCACCTGGGTGCAGATGGGTGGAGGTGAAAAAGCGTCCACCCTGAGGGATGCGAAAGCCTTGGGTTTTATAGGTTTCTGGAGTGGGAAGCAGTGAGTAAGCCTGCAGAGATAGGGGCGGGGGGTAGCTTTGGTCCTTATCAAGAGAGAGAGAAAGGGATAAACTTCATCCTTCTCGGAGGAATAGCAATACTTTTGCGCCAGCTGTCTGTGATCAAAGCTAGATTTATAACCTTGGACTCTCCAGACTCCTGCGGCTTTTGTTTCACAGGAGTTACGATATTTTTCGGGTTCCCACCTGAAACAAACCCAACAGTGATTATCTGTAATAATGCAAATTGGGGGATTTTATAGTGGAGTGTTATTCAGCTTTTAAAAAATGAAAGTAAGGAATCTCTTTAAGTACTGATATTGAATCATCACCAAGATGTATTATCTTTTTTTTTTTCTTTTTGAGACAGAGTCTCACTTTGTTGCCAGGCTAGAGTGAGTGCCGTGGCGTCAGCCTAGCTCACAGCAACCTCAAACTCCTGGGCTCAAGCGATCCTACTGCCTCAGCCTCCCGAGGAGCTGGGACTACAGGCATGCACCACCATGCCTGGCTAATTTTTTTTTTCTATATATATTAGTTGGCCAATTAATTTCTTTCTATTTATAGTAGAGACGGGCTCGCTCTTGCTCAGGTTGGTTTCGAACTCCTGAGCTCAAACGATCAATCCGCCTCAGCCTCCCAGAGAGCTAGGATTACAGGCATGAGCCACCTCACCCCGCCTGAGATGTATTATTAAAGTGAAATAAGCTAGACACAGAACAGTGTTGATTTTTCCCCAAAATTCTTTCCGCCTTCCTCCAAAATTTTTGGTCAGATATATAGCGGTCAGAAACAGAATGCAGCGCCCCTGCTGGTGCCCCACAACCGCCTAGGCCCTCGCCCCTCCGCAGCCTCGCCCCGCGCTCTTGTGGAGCTGGAGCGGGAGCCCCTCCGCCCGCCCACGCCCCTGCCCGGTCTCGCCTTATCTGCGCCAAGGCTCTGACGAAGGTCATAGATTGCTTGCCGGTGTTTTAAGAAAGCCAGATGGCTGGATTGGACTCTGGGGTGTGCTCCGGGGGCCACCTTCTCCACATAAACTCTGTACTTCCTGGAATCAATACTTGTATTTTTCAAGCACTGAGTCAAATACATCAAATTATAAAACACTTTTCCATACTGTTTTCTCACTGAGGCTGCCAGGGCTTTTAATATCTCCAGAATATGTTTTTCCGTTTCCCATAAGACTCAAAGGTAATATAAGCTCTAAAAAATCCACTAGAAAGTCTCCACAAAAAGTAGATGAAGAGGACTCTGACGCGGAGGAGGATGACAATGAAGTGAGTGAGATGGCAGAGGCGCCTGAGGATGACCCTAGTGTGGTCAAAGACTATAAAGACTTGGAAAAAGTAGTGCCATCTTTTCGGTATGATGTTATCCTGAAGATGGGCCTAGCTTTGGGGAGAAACAAAGCGGAAGACGCATTCTACAAAGGTGAACTCAGGCTGGATGGGGAAACATTGTGGAAGAAAAGCAGAACGGTGAAAGTGGGAGATACATTGGATCTTCTCATTGGAGACAGCAAAGGAGCAGAAGCAGAGACAGTGATGCAGATTCTCCTGAAAAAAAAGTGTTTGAAGAGAAGACTCAAAGTGAAAAATACAGAGTGGTGTTACAACGGTGGAAGAAGTTAAAGTTGCCTAAGAAGAGTATGTCTAAATAAGATTGCTTATTTAGCAATAAAGCTGCTTTCTAGTGGTGGTGGTGGGGCCAACTTAAAAAGAGGATATTTTTATTAAAATAAAGTTTTCTTACTATTAAAAAAAAAGAAGAAAGAAACAGAATGCATTTCCCAGTGTCCCTTGCAGCTAGGAGTGGCTATGTGATAGAGGTCTTCTCAATGAGATGTGAGCAAAGCTCTTACATGGCAGCTTTCGGATCCCTTTCTTACAGATAGGTATCATGTGCCCTTTGCCCCTTTTCTTCTTTGGTCACATCCATCACTGGATACACTCCATCTGTTGCCAGGAAAGTGGTTCTCTCATCTTGATTCATAATCGAGCTGGAAGGAATCTGTGTCCTTCTTGGAGCTAAAACATGTAGCCACTGTGGACCACCCTTGGAATTTTACATGACAGTAATATAAACTTCCATCTCGTTTAGATCATTGTTATTTTAGGTCTTAGTTACTGAAGCTGAGCCTAATCCTCTTATACAGTATAAATTTTACAAGGCTTCTACTGTAGCTGGCTAAATTGCCCTTCAGAAAGACTGCAGCAATTTGCACTGCAATGAGTACTGCATGAATAGATACAGAGGTCTTTTTGATGCACTGTGCTATCTCCTGGACACCAGATGCCAGCTGCCTGCTGGATCCAGAGACAGGTAGAAAGGATCCATCAATGTGACCTGGATACCAGGACAGGCAGGGGCACCAGTACCAGCAAGAAGCTTCAGAGGTTGAGGCAGCTCTTGCTCACGTTGACTATGCATACCTGGACTCCCTTTCTCCTCTCACTCCTTCCCTTCAGGTGCCGGAGCTCTGTTCTCTTCTATCTTGAGTCCCCTGTGATGCCTGACCCAGACCTGTTTCCTTAGTGGGAATTTGGATGCCTGCCTATTGACGGAGTGAAAGGTATGCCATCCCAAAATATGCTGAATGGATATATTGATTATTTCAAGTTGAAAACATTGGAGAAATGGTAGTTTCAGAAAGGGCTAGCTGACCTGTCTTCCTGCATGCAGTAAGCCGAAAAGATTCCTCTTGGAGGGGCACCATTCTAGAACCAGTGTGAGAAAATATCAGCAGATACTGGGAATTGGGGAGCTGCAAAGGACCTGAATGAGTAAACGTCCCAAAGTAACACTTATTTTCCTCTAGCTTCACCCCCCCCATATATCTCCTAGTAACTCCCCTAGGATTTACTGAACCTAGCCAATCCCTTTGTCCTGTCATTTCTTCACAAGTTTATCATTCTTAATCTAAGTCTAAGAGTATCTTGCTCTGGCCACTTTGCTGGATTTCACCGTCTTGTGAAGATCCCTATGTATATATAAACGAATAAAATTTGTATGCTTTTCTCTTGTTAATCAGCCTGTGACAATTTGGTTTCTAGATCCAGCCAAAGAGACCGCATAGAGCTAAGGTGGGTGTGGAGGTGATTTTGCCCTCCCCTATACCACCACACAGAGGAGGAAAGAGCTGCAGCCTCACTGAGTGTCTGTCCCCCTCCTGCTGAAGATGGCACTGGCCAGCAGGGTGGCACTCACTGATCCATAGTCATGCAAAAAAAAAAAAGGAAAAAAAAAAAAAACCAAGTTGGAGGTCAGTGGCTTATAATCCCAGTGGTGTGAGAGGCTAAGGTGGGAGGATCTCTTGAGGCCAGGAGTTCAGCCTGGGCAACATAGTGAGACCATGTTTCTACAAAAATAAAAAATTAGCCAGGTATGATGGTGCATAACTATAGTCCCAGCTACTGAAGAGGCTGAGGCAGGAGGGTCTCTTGAGTCCAGGAGTTCAAGGTTACAATGAGCTGTGATCATGCCACTGTACTCCAGCCTGGGCAACAAAGGGAGACCCTGTCTCAAAAAAAAAAAAAAAAAGAAAGAAAGAAAAAACAAATGAGGGAGTATTTTAAAAAGTATAAATATATTAAGGACTGAAACTAACACACCCGCATAACACATGTACACAGCTCACTATCTACATTAACATAACTTTACTATTCCATTACCTTCATTGCTACAACTCTTACTATTTCAGGAGACTCTTGGTCTGGATTCTTCACTGAGGAACTACAGGAAAAACACATTCACTCTCCAATAGCCTCTACAGAGAGTTTATGCCCTGAGTCTGTCACTCCCTTGTCCCTCAAATGATCTCCTTGCTGTTTCCGCCTACCCTAAACAATTTATATCATGGTCCCTACCCAGTCCTCATCAAGTGCCCACAGTGAAATTCCCACCCAAAACCAAGCTTTCACTCTCAGTTCCCACTTTGCCTTCCCATTCCAAGATGCCACCAAAGTTCTCTTTGGGGTATGCTCTCTCACCACGATAAGCGGTAAAGTCAGCTGTGTCTTATCAACAGGTGGCATTGGTGATATCTGGGAAGCTGGCATTCAATAACAGCAAACCAAGAATTTGGATGCCTGCTCATCACCTGAGAGCAGTGCTTTGTCTGGTAACCCTTCAGGGCTGAGCATGGCACTGGCCAGCAGGGTGGGGCTCAGTGACCCACAGTCATGGTGATACAGCGAATAAGCCGGAAATGATAAGATACAAGCAGGAAGCAATTCAATTCTCTCTCCTACTGCCCCTTCCGGTCCTGCTATTTTCTGCTCCTGGATGGAATCTTGGGCAGGTTCCGTAGATTTTCACATCACTCTGGGATATTCTAGAGTCTAGTCCAGCCTAGTAATCATGAAACTCCAAATGTCATTTGATTTAAAACTTCCTCCCACCCCAGTTCAAGCTTCTAAGTGGGGAAAGAGAAGACAGCCTGTTTCCTCTCTCTCATTCTTCCTCCCCACACCTGCCGCTAGTAATAATTTTGGGACCTCGAGGGTTGGAACGACAGAGGTCAAAGGCACACAAACTTACTTGGCTAGTACAGGTACCCTCTAGGTATAACAGATCACAAATGCTTGTTCTTCCTCTCACAGGGGGCCTGTGGATTCTTTGGAGATGAGTTTTCAATCTCCCTCCTCCCCAATGCTTCCCACAGAAGATGCATCTTTGGGGGTCGGGGGGATTCTTAACCTCTCAGAAGTTCCTGGAGAGTGTTCGAGGATCCCCTTAAAGACAACCTACAGGCAGCTCTTTTCTGTGAGGACCTCATCTAATGGAGTCTGAGAAGCACACATTTGTCCCTGAGGTGTGAGGAAGTATAGCTTGCACCCAGCGAAGTCCCCAGCCAGCTTCTCCATCAGCCTTTATTTAGACCTCCCCCAGCACAGGTAGACACTAGTCCCATGCCCCACACTCCAGTTGTGCAGATCAAGCTTTCTGGGTGGTTTTATTGAAAACCCCTTCGCTTGAGTAGAAGAGAAAGAACATCCCCCTCTCGTGTTCTCCCAGAGTTGGTGGGGAGGTGGGGGAGAGGGGGCAGAATTGCACAGAACACTAATAACTTTCTCTCCCCAAATCTCATTACTTCAATAACCCCTAATGAATTCTTAGCCTTCTCTTGCATTATCTCAAAGTGGATAATAGGCCAAGGTCACAAAGTGAATTTGGAAACTCACTCCTTTTCCATGTTCGACACAGATGGCCTAAGTGAAGTCCCTGCCTTACTATGTAAGTATGAAAATGAGGGTTCCCTGGCACCCACTATTTTATTTCAGGCCTTTTGGGCTTCCAAAACCTAGAAGCAACAGAAAGTAGAACATTCAGCATTTTTTTAAGGTATATATTACTTGTGTATATAGAGAATATTTCTGGAATGATACATATAAGAAACAGAAAACACAATTTGCCTCCAGGGAGAGAAATTGTCTGTTGGAGAACACAAGAGTAGATGGAAAAATTTTCAGAATACACTAAAGAGGTACTCTGCAAAAATGTGTCTGGTGCTTTCCTGTAAACTGCCTTATAGTTTTAAATACTCAAATTTCTTACATATATTTCTAAATTTTTTTTCAGCCAATGTTAACAAAAGGAAATTTTATATTTACATTCCTAAACACTTTTCAGGAAAAGTGTTGAGTTATATTTCAAATACAATTGGTAGAATATCATAATCTCACATATATTGTCTTGAAAAGTACACCAAATGTCAACAACAGGGTTCTGCCTCAAAAATGTTGCTGGTACTCAGAGAGTCTTGGCCTCCTGCAAAACAACTATCGTTTACAGCCATATTAATTGCTTGGTGGCAGAGAGCATTTTCCAACCCAACAGATTTTTTAACTGTGTTTTAGAAAATGGTTAGGAAGCTTGGGTTTTATGTTTAATGCATTGTCATTTTTCTTACTTAACATATTAAATATATGTTGAATATATTAAAATAGATCATTGTTTCATAAGCCTGCCTTAAGCCTGCCTCTGTAACTATTTTCTTAATTAAAAAAAAATCTTTTTACAAGTACACGAATGGGCCTAGGGAAAATAAGAAAAATAAAGTAAAAAAAATTTAAAAAAATTAAAATTAAGAACAAATTTTTTAAAATAAAATAAAATAAAAATCTTTTTAAGACTAGTCAAGTTCAGTAGTGAATGAGGGGAAAGAGCAGAATAAGGAATTTAATCTGTAACTGTGAACAATCAAGATAACTCGTTACCAACCAGACGCTTTGTAACTTACATTTGACTTACCATTTAGCAATGATTGGTCCTAGACTCTAAAGTTAGGTTGTAAAAGATTCATAAATTGCAAATAATTTCTGTCCAGTAGAAAAGGTTTCCAGTTGGGTGGAGTAGTGCATGCCTGTAATCCTAGCATTCTGGGAGGCTGAGACAGGAGGATCTCTTGAGGTCAGGAGTTAGAAACCAGCCTGAACAAGAGCAAGACCCCCTCATCTTCACAAAAAATAGAAAAATTAGCTGGGTGTGGTGATTTGGGATCTGGGAGCCCCCTTTAAGCAAAAGAGAAATTAGGGGTACAAAATTAGGAATATTAGGTACAAATTAGATATGAAAACAAATATTCATAGTGAGAAAATAAATCACTACAAACTACCAAAGGCTTAGAGATTCGGGTCCCTTTCTTCTGATATCTCCTTAGTCAATTTATTTTTTTACTTTTTGAGACAGGGTCTCACTCTGTCACCTGGGCCAGAGTACGGTGTGTCATCATAGCTCACTGCAACCTCAAACTCGTGGGCTCAAGCAATCCTCCTGCCTCAGCCTTCTGAGTAACTAGGACCAAAGGAATGTGCTGCTACACCCAGCTAATTTAAAAACTTTTTTTTATAGATCTGGGGTCTCGATATGTTGCTCAGGCTGGTCTCAAATCCTGGCCTCCAGGTCTCCTCCTGCCTCAGCCTTCCAAAGTGCTAGGGTTCCAGATGAGAGCCTCTAGGCAATTTATCACATGCTTTCATACAAATGCATTCTGGTTACAACCTGCCTTCTCCTCCCACTTAGGTCACCTTTTAACTACCTGTAACTCCCAGCACCCACAGAAGCCTGAGCAAGTGAAGGACCAGGAAGTTCAAACCTCATTAAGGTCGTGGTGTTAATGGTAATCTGCCTCTGAGCATACAAACCTTGTATGCTCAGAAGAAAGTACAAAGTACCAAGGGCATTTGAGGATGACATGGCTTCATTTTAATCAGAGAAGACTTCCTAAAAGAGTTAATGCTTAACAAAGGGGAACAGGCTGGGCCTGGTGGCTCACACCTCAACCTCTGTTCTGAAACACTATCTTAATTGTTGTCTTTCCTATGACATATTTTCTTTATGTTTTAGGTTCGCTTTTTCCAACTGGTTTCTAATCTTTACATTTTAATGTCCATTCTTAAAGGCCAAGAGATTAAAAGTAAACACTAGAGCTCATTAACATCTGGGTCAAAAATAAATGCAGATGTCTGTCCAGAAAGTGTGCAGTCATTATTAATATAAGGAGAATGGTTTGCAAGACATCGAAGTAAATTGGCAGCCAAGGAGCGTGGGCTGGAATGCACATGCATGCACAATGATGACATCACTGTTCTAGTCAGTGGGGCGCTAGATGCCACTGCATGAGCATGCGTACTTTGTGGTCATCGCATTCAAAATGACTGAGTGAGTAGAGCAATGACTCTGCATCAAATTTTGCATTAAGCTTGAACATTCCTCCACCGAAACTATTCGGATGATTCAGAAGGCTTTCGGGAGACTATGCAATGAATGCAGTGCAAATAAAAGTGTAGCACAAATGTTTCCAAGATGGTTGAGAATCTGTTGAAAGTGATCCGTGTTCTGGAAGGCCTGAAACAAGCAGAACACCGGAGAATGTTGAACGTGTGTGGGCTGCAATTGACAAAAATCAGCGGCTGACAGTGCGAGAACTAGAGGCTGATCTGGGGATTCCAAAAACTACTGTGTCTGGGATTTTGGCGCAGGATCTCGGCATGGAACCTGTTGTGGCAAAATGTGTTCCATGGCTTCTGCTACCAGAGTGGAAGGAACACCCTGCTGCATTTGTTAACGACTTGTTTCAAACCGCTATCACTGGACCAGATTTCCTCAAGAAGGTCATAACCAGAGATGAATCGTGGATCTACGGCTGTGATCTGAAAACAAAGGCCCTGTCATCCCAATGGAACCACCTGGTTCTCCACGCCCCAAAGAAGGCCCAGTAATGTCACAGCAAGCTGAAGACCATGTTAATTGTGTTTTTTGATTGGGAAGTTCATGAGTACGTTCATCATGAGTACGTTCCTCCATGCCAAACAATAAGGAGTACTACCTCAATGTTCTTGGTAGTTGAGAGATGCAATGCAAAGAAAAGGACCACAACTATGGGCAACTGATGATTGGCAGCTTCATTACAACAACACACTCGCCCATGCCTCACATCTCATGTAGAATTTTTTGGCAAAACATGAAATCACCCAAGTGACTCAGCCCCCCTACAGCCCAGATTTAGCGCCCTTCAACTTCTGGCTTTTCCCAAAACTAAAATCATCTTTGTTGGTTTTTTTTCCTTTCCTTTTATTTTATTTTCCAGCTTATTGTGGGGGTACAAATGTTAAGGTTACCTATATTGCCCTTGGCCCCCCTCCCCTCTCAAGTCAGAGCTTCAAGCGTGTCCATCCCCCAGTTGGTGTATATCTCATTCATTACGTATGTATATACCCATCCCCTCCCCCCAGCTGCCCAACACCTGATAAATGTTATTCCTATATGTCCACTTAGGTGTTGATCTGTTAATACCCATTTGCTGGTGAGTACATGTGGTGCTTATTTTTCCATTCTTGGGATACTTCACTTAATAGACTGGGTTCCGGCTCTAGCCAGGAAAATACAAGAGGTGCTATATTACTATTGTTTCTTATAGCTGAATAGTATCTCCATGGTATACATATACCACATTTTATTAATCCACTCATGTATTAATGGGCACTTCGGTTGTTTCCATATCTTTGCAATTGTGAATTGTGCTGCTATAAACATTCGCGTACAAGTGTCTTTTTCATAGAGTGACTTTTGTTCTTTTTGGCAGATGCCCAGCAATGGGATTGCTGGATCAAATGGTAGATCCACTTGTATCGCTTTAAGGTATCTCCATATTGCTTTCCCCAGAGGCTGAACTAGTTTACAGTCCCATAAAATCACCTTTGAAAGGGAAGAGATTTCAGACCCTCGATGAGATTCAGGAAACTATGACAAAGCAGCTGATGGCGACTCCAACAAAGGATTTTGCAGAGTGTTTTGAACAGTGCAAGAGATGCTTGGAGAACTGTGTGAGGTCCCAACGTGCCTACTTAGAAGGGGACTGGAGTGTCATTGTCCTGTGTACAATGCTTCTCATATCTTCTTCAATAAATATCTCTATTTTTCCTATTACATGGCTAGATACTTTCCAGACAGACCTCATATATCTAAAGGGCAAAGTCCTAATTAGGTCGTGTTCTAACCTACAGACATGAACACTCTTTCTTAAAAGGGAGTTTGTGTTGCTGAATTCCAAGTTGTCATGGAGGCAGAGGTCTGAGTCCCTGTGGCAGATGCTCTCTGTTCCCTGTGATTCCTTCCTCCCCTAAAACTATAGGATCCCATATACACTTCCTCTGACCTCACCCCAAAAGTTGTCTTAACCCTTTTCTTATTCCATACTGTTTTCTGCCTGGATAATCTTATCCACTACCCCTGTAAACTATCATCTGTAGGTGCAGGATTCTCAAGTTAACAGCTCCAACTCAGCTCCAAATCTGTGTTTCCTGCTGCCAGCTTGACATCTCCATCCACACTTCTCATGATGCGTCCAATCTCTCCCAGTCAAACTGCCAGAAAACTCGAGAATTGTTGACTAATCCCTCTCCCTCACTCTCACATTTGATGCATCACTGAGTCCTATTGTGGCACCTTTGCAATGCCTCTCCTGTCCATCCGCCCAGGATCTGGGCAAGTCAGCGCCTCATCATTTCTCACCTGACTTTCCAGCTGATCTCACTGACTCCCTTGCTCACCAATGGATCCTTCTCACGGGGGAGGCAAGGTGGCACTGAGCAAGTGGCCAGGTTCCAACCTAGGTTCAAATTGAATCTCTGCTACCCTACTTCATGACTCCTAGCAAGTTATTTAATCCAACTGAACCTTAATTTTTTTCATGTAGAAAATGGGGGCAATTATAACTCATAAAGATGCAGTAATGGGTCTATAAAATAATCCACGTAAAATATCTAGTACATACAAGTGCTTAATACATTTTACCTGTTACCATAATTCTCATCGGAGTTATGATCCACAAACACAGGCTTGGTTATGTGCTAGACATCACTAGTACTCGCTAAGTCTTCTCATCTTTGGGGCACATGGAAGATTTCATTTCCTAACCACCTTCCAATTAAGTGGGACAGATTACTTTTCCCAGGAAAAACCTCCTGGATGCTCCAGCTTAGTCAGGCCCACATTATGTTCTTTCATAGCCTCTTTTCCTTCGTAGTATTTATCATAGTTTGTGGGTATATATTTATTTGTATGGTTACTTGATTAATAGTAGTCTCTCCTGAGATTGTAAAAACTTCATCAGTACAGGGACTATATATGTTTTGCTCAACAGACATATTTTGAATTAATAAATGAAATCAGCCATCCTACTTAATTAGTTCATCAATATGTATTTACTGAACATCACATATACCTAATCAGGAGAACAGTATTTAAATGAGGAGAGTGAAAATGAGAAAGAGAGAAGCACAAAAAGAGAACAAATGTTTTTTAGAGGTAAGCACAGTGGCTCATGAGTATAATCCTAGCACCTTGGGAAACCAAGGCGGGAGGATCACTTGAAGCCAGGAGTTCCAGACTTGCCTAAGCAAGAGTGAGACCCCATCTCTACAAAAAAAAATAAAAATAAAAAAACAAAACAGCTGGGTCTGATGGCACATGCCTATAGTCTCAGCTACTCAGAAGGCTGAGGCAAGAGGATCACGTGAGCCCAGGAGTTTGAGGTTGCGTGAGTTATAATGATGCCACTGCACTCTAGCCCAAGAGACACAACAAGATCTTGTCTCAAAAAAAAAAAATAATGTATTAGGTGCATATTACAAATAACCAACACAATCCTTATGTGCTATGTCATATAATTTTATTAGGGGTAAAGATGTCTTCTGCCAATCTAATTGGTAAAAGAATCACTAAGTAGCTGTAGTGGTCAAAGTCATCTCTGGGTGGTAGGATTCAAGATAATTTTTATATTCTTCTTTATATTTCTCTATTCTTTTTCAAAACTGAACAATGAGCAGATATTGCTATTTTAAAATATTAATGAAAAACTATAGAGCACTCTTGGAAAATGCTCTCACTTTATTCAACTTTCCTCAAAATACATAATCAAAACAAAATTTAAAAGATATAACAAAAAATTATATTATTTAATATGTTAGTCTTGAAGTAATGATAGAATATTAAGAATTTAAATTATATCTCTAATGATTATTTGTGTCAAAAATACTATACCATGCTTGAATTATATTTTATAAAAACAAGCTAGGTGCAGTGGCTCATGCCTGTAATCCCAGCACTTTGGGAGATCAAGGTAGAAGAATCACTTGAGCCCAGTAGTTTGAGACCAGCCTGGACAAGATGGCGAGACCTCATCTCAAAAAAAAAAAAAAAAATACACACAAAAAACTCTTAGGTGTGATTCATTCTGGGGATTCAGATGGGATTGGATGATAGAGTTATGAGTCAGACTGGATACTTAGGTTTCACTTTATATTATCTGTACTATATTTATATCATTTACTTGAACATGTACTTTCATGTCATTAAAAAAACTACTATTCAAAAATGCATTTGGAGATTATGTTTTAAAAGAAACAAATGACTTAATCCCTGTCACCCTCCCTCATCTCTTTGCATTGTCACACACATTCATCAACAAACACAAACACACACAAATTTGCAGGCTCAAATGGAGCAGTTCTATTATATATGCTGTAGGGGTGGAAAAAACTTTTTCCCTCTACCCTCCTAGGCTCTCCCACTGGGGCTTTGGAAATTAAACTGACAAAAGACAGATTAACAAGAGAAAAAAGTTTAATTATGTAAATATGCACAGGAGTTTCACAAAGAAATAAGACTCAAGGAGGAGGCCAGATAATTGAGGCTCATATGCCATCTTAGGCTAAACAAAACAAAAAAAAAGAAGTGTTGAGCTTCTGGGTTGGGGAGGCAAGTTAAGGGAGGGAGAAGGAGGCAATATGTAGTAAATACAAGTTGTCTTGTTGTGCAGACAAGAGTCTCTCAAGTGATACAGGTTGTCTCCCAGAGTACCTGTCTTCCTAGTACAGAGACACATTTATGTATAGAAATTTTCTTCATAAATGTAAATTTATTTTACAAAAGGAGAAATTTACACTCTACTTTTAGGCAGTTAGGACTTTTCCTGCATCTGTTGGTTCTCAATTGCCTTTAACTCAAAGCAATCCATACACCAAAGAGGCATATTTTGAAGAGGCATATCCTGGTATCCTTCAATGCCAAGCTCAAAAATAATAAGAAAGTGACTCCTGCTTCCCAACCAAACAGTGTAACAAGGCTCAGATTTATCCACCTACTTAAAATGACTAAAAAATTGTGCGTGTAAACAATGGTTTTCAGACATCAGACATCAGGCAGTGCAAGATAGGATCCCTGACAGATGGGAAACTAATTAAGTGAGCCCATCGATGTCCAAGCTTACTAGCTGGAGAGAGTTTCCAGGGTGCATGCAGCTTAAGCTGAGGGAAACTAGACGAAGCCCAATAGTCCCCATGAATTGAGGAGACAGGGGAAAGTTCAGGGAGGCCAAGGCAGCTGAAGTTCACAGGGCAGAGTACAAGAAAGGAGAGAGTTACAAAGAGAGAAATCTGGAGTCTGTGAAAGATTCCCCTTGAGTCGCCAGCTAGTTACTCACCAGTACATGGGTGATCAAAGGGAACAATCCTGGGAGGTCACGCAGCTCTGGTAATAGTTCATGTTCCCACCAGACAAACCAATTCACGGGACATCAAGTAGAGAACTCAGAAGGAAACCGCCTCAGGAGTGGGCAAAATTAGCCCTTGGCCAAATTCTGTTCTGGCCTTGCTTAACGAAGCATAAAAGCAAGACCCAGATGGATACAAATGTTTCCAAGTAACTTAATGGTGTCCCAGAACAAAGCAAAAGAATATTAAAATATACGGCACTCAACAGAATAAAATTCAAAATGTTATTTTATCAAAAAATACCAGGCATGCAAAGAAGCAGAAAACCATGACTGTGATGGTTAATTTTATGTGTCTTCTTCATTGGCCACAGAGTGCCCAGATATTTGGTTAAACGTTATTCTAGATGTATCTGTGAGGGTGTTTCTGGATGAGATTAACATTTGAATCTGTAGACTGAGTAAAGAAGGTTGTTCTCCTCGACATGGGTGAGCCTCATCTAATCCATGGAAGGCCTCAATACACAAAAATGCAGAGTAAGAAAGAATTTGCTCTCACGACCTGTCTTTGAGCTGGGACATCAGTGTTCTCTTGCCTTCAGGCTCAGACTAGGACTGGAATTTACATCTCAGGTTCTCAGGCCTTCAGACTTGGGATAAAACTATACCACTGACTTTCCTGAGTTTCCAGCTTGCCAACTGCAGATCTTGGGACTCTTCTCTGCTTCTATAATTGTGTGAGCTGATTCCATGAATAAAGAAATCTCCTATTGTCTCTCTTTCTCTGGAATTCCCTGATTAATACAGTGACCCATAGTGAGGAGGGGAAAAAAATATCAATCAATAGACACTGATCCAGAAATGACTCAGAGGAATTATTAGACAAGGACATTAAAACACTTATTATGATATTTCATATATTCAAGAAAGTAGAGAACAAATCAAGCATGTTAAGAAGATATGAAGTATATCTGGAAGTATATTCCTAGAAATATAAAAAAGATCCAAATTGAACTTCTGAAGATAAAAAATACTTTTTTTGAGGTGAAAACTACACTAGGTAGTAGCAACTACAGATTGAATACTGCAGAATATTATATTCATAAACTTGATGATATAGCAATAGAAATGATACAAAACAGAAATGAACAAAAAGAAAAAGACTAAAAAAATAAAGAGTATCAGTGAGTTGTAGGACAACTTCAAACACCCTAATATATATGTAATTAAATTTGCTGAAGCAGAAGATAGGGGAATATTACAGCCTTACCAGGTTCATTGCCCCCTGCTCAAGAAGCCAATACACTGAGACAGCAGGGGTTACAGCAGAGAGTTTAATATGGCAGGTGCCATGCAAAGAGATGGGAGGAAGTTCTCAGATCTGTCTCCCCAAGAATTTGGGAGAAAGAGTCTTTAAAGATAGTTTGGCAGGCAAAAGTCCAGGTGATTCGGTCTGCTGAATGGCTGGGCATAAACTCATAGGGTCAGGAAGCAGAAATTGTCTTCTCATGCTGAGTCAGTCCCCAGGTCACACGATCAGTTGAGCTGGTTCCTTGGGCCACTGGTCTATTTGGGTCCACTGGAATGCAGGGTTTTGACAACGGTATCTCAAACACCAGCTTTAGGTTTCATAAGAGTGATGCTATCTATGGGAGCAATGAAGAAAGCCAAGAATCTTCAAGACCATCGGTTATGTGACTCCTGAATAGTAAGCAGTTATAGGAAAGCAAGCTAGGGAACAATGGCTGGTTATATATATCTTTCCCCTACAACAGTTCCCATCTTGCGGCCCTGTATTAATTTTTATAAAGGGCGGTTTCAGGAGAACAGAAAAAGTATTTACAGAAATGGCCAACATTGTTTTTCAAATTTGTGGAAAACTGTAAATCCACAGATCTGAGAAGTTTAATCTACCCCAATCACAAAAATAATAAGAAGCTTCTCATAGTTTGACCAAA
This sequence comes from Mirza zaza, assembly GCA_008750895.1. Lineage (NCBI taxonomy): Eukaryota > Metazoa > Chordata > Mammalia > Primates > Cheirogaleidae > Mirza > Mirza zaza. The sequence goes on from VSMD01120139.1 coordinate 41,159, forward strand.
TAATACAAATATCCCCTACTCTCAGAAACTTAATGCATTAATTATATATTTCTGATTAACAAATCACCCCAAAATTCACTGACTTCGAATAACAATAATTATGTATTTTATCACACCATTTCTGTGACTCAGGTATTCAGAACTCACTCACATGACTATTGTTCGGGAGTCTCAGTTCCTTTCCCCACTGTTTTCTCCACAGGAATGCTTGAGCTTCCTCATCTCATGGTGGCTGGCATTCTGCTGAGCAAGTGAGGTTTTATTACCTAGCCTCAGTTGTACACCATCACTTCTGCCTGTTCTATCAGTCACATGGGGCCAGCCCTGATTCAGAGTTGGAGGGAATACATAAGGTGTTAATACCAGAAGGCAAAGATTACTGGGAGACATCTGGGAGTTGGCTATTGGACTCAATATCAAAACATTTTAAATTACCAAAAAGATAAATGAAGAATGAAGACTCATATAATGTTAGCATTCCCTAAAAGTAAATTATTATTCACTATTATTATTACTTAAAATAATAAATCTCCTTGGTATTTTTAGCATATAACTCAATTTGTAAAAAGTTCAATATCTGCCTAACTTAGAAAATATCCATTACTTAAGCAAAGCACACCTGTAACTGACCATGAGGATAATATATCCTTTCCCTGAATGACTTCAAGTCCTAGGACATATTTGCCTTTGGGGTACAATTTTCTAGAAGCTTCCTGTGCAACCTAATCCAAGAATCTATAGAAACAAAATGTCACAAATAATAGAATTTATTTCTGTTTGATTGTTTGCTCCTTTACAAGTGGCAAGACTCATGTTTAATTATGTGAAGAAATCCCATTATAGGCAGCCTTCAACTTTAATACACTTTTATAACTGGCCTTCCATTGAACAAATTTCAATGACCCCTATATAGTTTTCTCCTGTAAGTAACTACTTGACTTTTTGAGTTGTTTCCCAGAAATGGTGGATTTTCTGCAAGTCAAAGGAGCTGAGACTCTAACGGCCCCTGGGAAGACTCCCTGAAGCCAAGATTCACCTACCCCACATAACTTGCCACTAATGCACTCAGCTCCTTATTAGTTACACCTTGACCTGCCCCAAGGCACGTGGCCCCTCCTTTAAAAGCCCACAATTTCCATTAGTGAAAGAGAGACTAATCTGAGGCAGCTTCTTCCATTCTCCCTACAAGACGTCTGTCATATTCAAAATTCCTTTCTACCTTGGCAATCCTTGTCGTCTTAATAATTGCATCTTTGTACAATGAGCAACTGGACCTAGACTGAAGCCCCTTGTGGTTTTCACAACAAAAGTGTTGTTAACAAAAGTGTTACACTCATACTGCTAAAATATCTTGCCTAGACTTTAGGGTTTTTTTGGTTTTTGTGTTTTTTTTTTTTTTTTTTTTTTTTGAGACAAGGTATTACTCTGTTGCCCCAGCTGGAGTGCAGTGGTGTCATCATAACTGGCTGCAACCTCAAACTCCTGGGCTCAAGCAAGCCTCCTGCCTCAGCCTCCCAAGTAGCTGGGACTACAAATGTATGCCACCATGCCGGACTAATTTTTCTGCTTTTTGTAGAGATGGTGTCTTGCTTTTGCTCTGGCTGGTCTCAAACTCCTGACCTCAAGAAATCCTCCCACCTCGGCTCTCCAAAGTGTCAGGATTATAGGCGTGAGCCACCACGCCTGGACAATTTTAGTCTTTCTACTTCAGTTGGCCAATGATGATTTCAAGTCATCATATGATGACATCAACTCCAAGCTGTCACTGGAGCATCGGTCTCAGACAAGGTGTCAGGAACATTGCTTGCCTTCACCTATGATGGGCGCATACATGTCAAAACCAACACTCCTTTTCCAGGTCTTAGAATCACATTCCTGTCTCTGGAGCATAAGCGCTCACTTTCCTCCACCTCACCATGCTCTGGAGAGCGCATCTAGCTGAGCCCAAGTTCATCACTTGGCTGAGCCCAACATCTCTCCTTCACCTCCCTGCCTCCCTGCCTTCCCTACTCTCATCCCAGAGCAAGGTGTGCACAAAGCCTCCATCTATCTCATGCTCTGTCTCCAAAGAAAGAAGCTCCTGCATAAACTATAACTCCTTGATGTTTTTTTGAGTCTCTGGAAATGGAATGCTCTTTAAAACATGTGAGTCTGCCAGTTGACTTTCAGATATTCAGCTTATAAACACATTTCTAAGAACATATGCGCAAAAACAGAGACTGCCTGTACTAGCGATGACAAAAACTGTCCAAGGAAAACATAATATGGGACACATTGTGTTTGTTCATCAAGCGGAACCATCCCCAGAATATCAGGAATAAACCAATCTGGGCTGAAAAGAAAACAAAAATCTCTGAATATTATTTATAATGTTTAATGCTACTCTAATTTCTATCTATGCATAAGGTTGGGAATGAGCATGATAGGACTAGAATAGTTTCAGTTAAGGGCTTCAATCATCCTTCTGACCAACATACTCACAAAATGCCAGCACATTTACAAATCTTAACCATAAAACAAAGAATGCCATACACAACTTACCACATTTACACAGCCACTCATGTTGTTGTTCTAAGATTTCCACGCAGTTTGATGAGTGGGATTTGGAATGCTTGTGAAGAAAGCACTGCTATGAGCAATCTCTTTTAACAAAAAGAAAAAAATCCAATCATTATCGTGCAGGAGTAGGAGTTTGGCTGCCAACTCACATTTCGTCATGCTCTCTAAACAAA